>JANHAO010004137.1:0-24746 GCA_026873985.1 Saraca asoca
CATGGGACCCACAATTAGCTGAATTTCAGAATGCAAATTTGTTGCGTTGAACCTGAGCTTCCCTTTTGCAATTTGTAAAGCATTGGGTCCGAATCCCAATAAGTTTTGTCTCGGTGGCCGACCTAACTCCGTCCCACTCCCAACGCGCCACGTTCCCAAAAATATCCTGTGCTTTAGTAAGCCCCACGGAAACCAGACACCAAAAAGATTCAATCACAGCCGTTCATCAAGATCTGATGAGTCATCAATCGATCATCATGAAATGATGTAAATGATTTGACGGTCGTGATTACAAGTGACACATACAGTGGACCCACCAATGTGGACACAAAAAATTAATAGAGAAAAGCAGTGAAGCGTTAGATATTGAAATGACAAGTGTACCCCTCACTTGACTCGTAGTGCGCTCGAAAGGCAATTTTCTTTCCGGTGGCTATTTAGTCAAAGTTCTGGCTGGACCACTAACATTGGATCGCGGCCGTCTATTTCAAACTTTGTTGAACAATCTGAAGATTTTAGCCACTCGATCTGTCAGCGCGTGAGTAACATCACCCTGGCCAAAAAGAAAATAACTACAATGCTATATATTGAATTTTTTTAACATACAATTAAAAAAAATCGATTTATGAAAATATGGAATATAATAAAAGGATGAAACTACCAGAGTTATATAACAATTATTTTTAATCTCTTTTTAGCAAATTAACACTTTGCAATGGTGCCTCCCCAACATAGATATCAAGAGTTCAGATTTTGCGACTTTTGTTCTCTTAAAATTAAATTTTTAAAACAAAATTAGCGAGATTTACAGTACATTTACACACAAATTTAAAGAATATTTTTGTGACTGATGTGTTAGAGATATATAAAAAAAAATCATTAATGGGCTTTCTTATAATTAATTAAAGTTTTTTGGATTAAGTTATACTTGACAAAAATATATAATCAAAAATAATATTTTAATTGAATCAAGAGGAAAAAACAAAATTCTAATCTTGGTTCTGTCACCATAAAAATCTTAATCGGAGAGACGTGAATTAACGTTTCTAATGACAATTCTTGAAATCAACCTAACAAGTGAAATCAGTTTCAGTATTTTTTGTTTTTATTGAAAATAAAAAAAATAAGATTAAAAATATATTTAATTTGATTTTTTTAAAAATATTTCTTAAAAATATTTTTTTAAAATAGACTGAAAACTTAAAATAGAAAAAAATTATTTTCATCTTTTTTAATTTCAAAAGCTAAAAATATGATGACATTATTTTAATTTTATAAAATTTTTAATTAATTAAAAATAGATAAATTAAATATGTTTTCATTATTTTCATTTCTTAAAAACAGAACAAATCAAATTAAATATATTTTATAAAATTTAAAATTTTAAAAATAAAAATTATTTTTAAAAAATAAAAATAAAAAATATTTCCTGAAATTAAACGTCACTTAAGATTTTAAATTTAAATGAATTAGTATGTAGAATCAGAACTTCATTAATTAATAATGATTAAGAAACAACTAATAAATAATAAACTAAAATATTAGTTTAGTCCTCCGCATATACAAATTCTTTTAATTTGATTTTTTTATTTAATTTTTATTTTTAATTTGATTATTAACAGATTCCTTGATCTATTTGTCTTTAATTTCATTAATAAAATTGATAATGTAAAAACCTAAAGTTTGATCTAATGACTTTTATTACTTACATAACATCCTCTGTTTTATAAATTTATTTTATAATTTTTATTTAAAAATATGAATATAAAATAATTATTTCAATTTTTTATTATTTAATATATATTTTTAATCTATATAAATACTTAATCTTCATATATAAATTATATTTAATATTCACATAAATATTAAATAGTATTATATAAGATTTTAGATTTTTAAATTATTATTTAAGTTAATAAAATGTAAAGTAGTAGATAAAAAATTTAATTTTTTATATAAATTATATTTAGTATTTGCATAAATATTAAATGATATTATATAAAATTAATATTTTTTAGTATAAAAATATAAGCAACTATAGTGAACATTTTTTTTTTAGAAAATACACTATGGCTTAAATTTATAAACACAATAGCTACAGTTTCTTGATAATTGGTTTATAAGCCTGTCAATATCTTCTAAACAGAAAATTGAGGACAAAAAAGCAACGTGCACCAGAAAATAGAATCATGCTGTGGTTACCTTTTCAATTAGGATATATTTAAATACTTTAATGTCTTTTCGAAAAGTAGAGTGCATTGTTATCAACATTAGTGGATCCAGAAACTTTTCGCAGTTTAAATAAAAGAGTCGATGGTAATACGGATATAGAGTTTGCTTTCTCTCAATTATTTGCAGACTTTTAAACTTATGGATTTGTATCAAAATAAAATTATTCATGTAAAAACAAAAAAAAAAAAAGCATACATATATTTTTTACAAATTTTACAGGGGAACTACATATATATATTTTTTCAATAGAAAGTAAAATGAGAGTGACTGAAACCATGAAAATAAGACCTTCCTTCTCTTTATCTGGACATTTTAATCAAAGAGGGTAACAAATTGAAGATTTATAACTAGTTTTTAAAATTGTGTATTCTCCATTTTAAGAAAATTTGGAGAATTTTTGAAACATTCAATCAGTGACACAAGTCCTAATCACCATATTACATATTAGGGTTACTTTAACTATCTTAAATTTTTAAAACTTTGTAAAGTTTCCCTATATTAATTACACTTATATGTATTATATTTTTGCACACTTATCCCCAAAAAAAATTTAATTTTTCAGACAAATGCTTGATTATTTATATCTTAACCTCTTATTATTATTATTATTTTTTATCTAGCCTTCTCCTTGCCTTTGTTCTCTCTCATTGCCTATTCTTTTCTTCCATTCATAACTTTCAAATATACTATTAGCGATATAATATTATTTTGAAATTTTTTCTTTAATATTTTAGATTTAAACATAAAATGTTATGCGACTTGCCAATATTTCTATTAGAAAAATGAAAAATATAGAAACACACTCTCCTGTAAAAACAAAAAAAGGTGTGAATATATTTAAATTACACGTATTAAATTATTTTAAAAATATATTATTAAATAAATAAAATATAATATATTAAAGTATTAATAAAAAAATATTTACTTTAGTGGGCCAAACTCACATGTCAGGCAGGAATAACAAAACCCAAGAGGGGAGGCAATTTAAACTATTCTAATTATTCTAATCTTATTGATTGAATGCACTAATAACATCACCATCTAATTTGTTCCTAAGATTACTCAGAATTTAAATACGATTCTCTTGTTTGTTCAAGAATGCTTCATCTATAAGCATACACAATACACCCATGATATGATTCTCGTTAGACATTTTTTGCTTTGCTTGAGCCGTCTCAACTCAACCCAAAAAACAAAACCCAAAATGGAGGACGTGAAATTCAGGCGCCAAAAGTCACTTCGTGGAAATCACGTTCTAAGAAAAAAGGCAAAATGACCTAGGATACGGGCAGCAGGCAGAGGGACACGCAAGCCCTTACGGGCAGCGGGCAGAATAAAGACGCCGTTTTCTTCACCCACCCACGCCGTTTCACATACTACGCACAAAATATCAATCATTTCTTACCTTCTCCCTCGGGCCGACCCCGAACCTCAGCTTTGTGTCCGGGGTAAATAGGCTCGGTCACTCACTGAGCCTCTCGAAAAAAGCCAAGCTACCTTCGAAAATAATGGAAGCAAAGCAAGAGAGAGAAACAGCGTTCTAGAGAGAGAAACGCAAAAGGACTGCCTCCATTTCTAGAGAGAGAAAGCCGGGAGAGAGAGAAACTCACTCACATGGGTCAGATCGTGAGGAAGAAGAAGAAGGGGCGTCCATCTAAAGCAGATCTAGCTCGTCGCTCGGGCGAGTCCCAGGCCAACCCGCAACCCGACCTCCGGCGGAGCCTGCGACGGCGGAATGTGAGGTACAACGTAGACTTCGACGACTATTTGGACGAGTACGATGAGGATGAGGAAGAAGACGAGAGGAGGAGAGAGAAGAAGAAGCTCAAGCTAGTGGTGAAGCTGAACCAGGGTAAAGATGAAGATGAGTCGGCGCCTGGTCTGACGCGCGTTAGTGAGCGTGATGCGCACGCGATTTCCGCGTCCGATGATGATGGGAGCGAGAGGAAGCCACTGAAGAAGAGAAGGATCAACGGTGGCAGATACAACAATGAAGAAGAAGGCAAAGAAGAGCAAGAAGAAGAAGGGGAAGAAAACGAAGCTGATGAAGGTAACGAAGATGAATATGAAAATAATCATGCTCAAGAGGACTGTGTTGATGCTGCTGCTGCTGGGGTAAGTGTTGTTGAGTTGTAACATTACTATAACACTTAGAATTTTGATACTAAAAGAATCAATGAAGCAGTGAATGAGAGAGAGCAAGAGTGTGTAGACCAGATCCAGTACTGTGGGAGCCAAAGGGTTTATCAGAGAGTGTCCAGCTCAGCTGAAATCACTGAAGGATTTTCCCTTTTTTCTACAATTGGTCCATTATTCAATATCTTGCTCTATCTGTTTCTCTCTCTCTAGGTCTCTCTCTGTCTGTGTCGGGATTTTGAGAGAGAGAGATTAACTAACGGGTCAACTGTCAAAAACTAACACCCACAGAATCTGATAACGCTCCAACCCTTTCTCTCTCTACCCACCTCCGTTTTTCTCTCTCTTTCTAACCTACGAATTGTCTGCCTTGTCTGTCTCTGTCTCTGTCTCCATCGCACACTCATAAACGCAGTGTTACCTTTTATATTTGTAATACATTATTATTAATTATGTTTCTTGGGGGCTGTGGTGGTGACAGGTAAAGAGCAGAAAAGTTGATTCGAAAGGGCTCCACTCTGCTTCTGGTTAGTGTATATTTTCATGGGTTTTGTGTAAATCTACATAATTCTTTTTTAAATTGGAACAGGCTGATGAGAGGTGCCGGTTTGCTTGGGTTTTGATTACATCGTACTTTGTGGATTTCTAATCCTTTTTGTTTTTCTTCAGGAACTCCAGCAAATTCTTCATCGGAGACTCCCCTGCCAAATAGAGGGCTTCTTGAATACATTATTGCCAAGTGTCAGCGGTATGCAGATTCATTTTCTATATCCATTTTCTCTCCTCTCATTTCTTTTCATACTTTGCTCAGGGTAGAGTAATTGATTTGTATGGCATCATCCGTTGCATAGAGGTACATGTTGTGTCTGTCAATTTTTGACTTGAGCGTTGTCATGGTTGGAAATGATTGCAGGTTGGACACATATAGTGTTTTTGCAGAGCCTGTGGATCCAAAAGAGGTTTGTAAACTTCTTGCGGAAATTGTTAATGTTGATTTTGGGAGAAGTTCCGAGTTGGAGGTTTAACTTATCGTTTTTTTTTTTATGCAGCTTCCTGATTATCATGATGTGATTAAGCATCCAATGGACTTTGCCACAGTGAAGCGCAAATTACTTAAGGGACAATATACTACCTTGGAACAAATTGAGGTGTGTAAACGTATCTAGAATTTTGATTGCATGAGTTGTATGATTTTCTTGTTTGAGATTTTGGTTACTTTGCACTTTTGTGGTGGCTTTTGATCAATGCTATTTTTAACCGGCATTCCTAAAAATGTTTGAATTTGAGTCCTGTAATAGACTTGAGAATGGGGGTAATCTAAAACATAGCTCCATATTCAGTCTCCATTCTTGAGTGGGTGATGTCGGCAAGGATGCCTGTTATTATTGAATCTGTAGATCCAACTGGGTTGATTAGAAAGAGACTACGTGTGTATCATGTAAATAAACTTGGATAAATAGCTAAACTGTGAATCTATGCTTATGGCACATACCGAACACTTTGTGTTTTACTGCATCATAAGTGGAATGAAGGCTGTCAGCGTGCAGATGTTTGGGCTCATTAGTCATTATATTTACTGACATTAGCAGCTGCAGGCAGTAGAAATATAAGTCATACTAGAGCTAGTGTGTATTTTCAAGAGATGTTTCTGGAAATATGGAATATTCTCTTTTAATTTTCCTTACCCTCTTTAGAATGACTTGGGATCAGTATGGTTATATGTTTGAAGGATCATACATGTTATATTATGGCCACCAAAAGATGTGTGTTTTCAGCCAACCTAAAATGTAGGATTGGGCAAATAAAACTAATGTAGCACAGCTTCATAAGATAAGGATCGACCTAGAAGGACATAAATTGACATTGTTATGGAAGATGATTTTTTCTTTTCCCTTTTTTTTTTGTTCTTGTTTGAATGCAACTTGCCTGTTTGCCATCTAAAGTCGCAGCCTTTGGAGTTTGGACTTGGTTTTACTAACTTAATGTTACAGCACTTAAGAGGCAGTCTCTGAAAATTTTATCCTCATGCATGAAATGATATTTGCATAAATTGGCTTCCTGGACTCTGTAGCAAAAAACAACGATGTCTAGTGTTATCAATTATGCCTGTACTCTTCTTTCTCTTAATAATATTTTCTTTTTCTATAAAAAAAAAATGTTATCAATTGTGCCACCCTCATTGATTATTCACTTTCATTGTATGTTGTTCTGCAATGGGATATAGGGAATTTGAATCTACAAATCTACAATATTGCCTCTTTTTTTTTTTTTTTTCTGGCTTTCTATTCATTTTTCTTATGGGAAGTGAACAGTTTGAAAGATGTTTGAGATAGGATAGCGTAGATCTCAGGTTCAAAATCTTGATGAACAAGAGATCTAAGTCAATTTTTATGTGGCACACCTTGTGGTGCCCAAATCTAAAGATAACATATCCATAGATAATTATGCCTTTGGAGGGGTATAATTAATACCGATGTTAATAAGCATTTGGTAAAAACATCAGAGCTTTGAGTCACTTGGTGTTTACTAGCCAGACCTGGATCCTTTGGTTTTTTTGGGGGCTGGGAGGGTTGAGGGAAGGCAAGAAGATATTGGTATTTACTTTGTTTTTTTCCTTTGACAATGATGGTTCTTGGTGCAAAAATCTCCCAAGTGCTTATTATTCAAATGTTACTTTCATGCATATCCAAATGGACATAGGGATCCATAATTTTGATTGGCTTTATCCTGTCTAAATCTTGTAACTGTTATTGATATTATATTCCTGATTAAGTAAGTCCAGAAGGAAAAATCTTGTGCAACAAGATTTCATGCATAATGCATTGACTTGTAAATGGAATTGTTTAATGCAGAGCGATGTATATTTAATTTGCAGCAATGCAATGACATACAATTCAAGGGAGACTATATATCATGGACAGGTATAGTACTACTATCCCTTTTCTTCTAGGACAGATTGTTTACCTTTCTGTTGTACTTATTTATGGCCCTTTTGTGTTACAGGCAATAAATATACGAGAAACCTCACACAAATTGTTTGAGAAATTAAGGAGACAATATAAACGCTCTCAGGGTGAGCTGAAATCAAAATCTAATTCGTTGGTCAAGAAGCAAGTGAAGAAGCCGTTGGGCCATGCTTCACAGGAACCTGTTGGCTCTGATTTCTCCTCGGGCGCAACACTTATTAATGCGGGACATGTACAGCCAAATTCCAATGTAATGCAAGTTGGCAATCATGAGTTGCCTGGCAACAATGATAGCCTAGCTGAGGGCAATACTTCCTTGATTGATGCAAATCAAGACATAGCAGAAGATGTTTTATCAGGTATCTTGGAGAAGAGATTATTGCTGCATTCAGTTTGTTTGTGCTTTCATTGCTTACTGTCTATACACAGTCTCTAAGTATAAGATACATATGCCAAGATCTGGATATTCTCTTTTAACGTTGTCACGTTATTCTTCAGGAAGAAGTCTATTCTCTAAGTTAGGAAGAAAGCCATTTGTACTTGAGGAAAATCGTCGTGCAACGTATAATCTTTCTACTCAACCAGTTGGCAGATCTGAGTCCATATTTACAACCTTTGAAAGTGAAATTAAGCAACTGGTTACTGTATGTATCAAAATTGTTCTTTAATTCTTTACAATTTGGATTTCATACTTGTTTATTGTGTTGTAACTTTCGGAAACAGGTTGGGCTTCACGCAGAATATTCATATGCTAGGAGTTTGGCTCGTTTTGCTGCAAATCTAGGACCTGTTGCTTGGAAAATTGCTTCTCAAAGGATTCAACAGGCACTACCAACTGGATGTAGATTTGGTCGTGGTTGGGTTGGGGAGTATGAACCGCTTCCAACCCCGGTATTAATACTTGACCATCGCACCCAAAGTGAATCTAATTTGGTTACAAAGTTACAATCTACTGATGACTTAATAAAGGGATACAAGAAATCTAAGGCTCTGCAATCTGCTGCGGAGCACCCTGTTAAAGGACCAATATTAGAGGGTAAACAGACCTCAATTTGTCCTGCTGGAGGACCGACGTCAGAAGGAAAACCATCATTGTTTGGTTCCATGGGATTGAGACCCAGTACTCCTGTCAATGTCCTTTATCAGCAACAAAATGTCCAATCTAGGAACTTTGGCAAACCTGAGAACAAGGGTTTGAAGCAAGTGGAATTGAACTCTCTTCCCTCAAGTAATCAAAATGATGCTTGTCTTGTTGCAAACTTTTCAGGCAATGCTGCTACAGCAGCTTCTAAGCCCAGAGAGATGTTACCCAAGAGTGTGAATATTTTGCCATCCTTGCCTTTCAAAAAGCCGGATATGAATGGGGTTGTTAGGGGAGAGTTGCCTGATGGAAAAGTCATCAATACTAGTTTAAATAGACGCATAACTGGTCCTTCATCTGATGGTACCTCAAATCAAATGGGTAGAGCAGTTTCTCATGTTCCTCAGGGGCAAGAGCAGAGTCTCAGTGACCCAGTTCATTTAATGAGGATGTTTGCTGAAAAGGCACAAAAACAACAGGCTTCTAATCATTCTTCTGTTGATTCTCCACCACTGACACCATCAGTTCAATCTGGAAGGCGAGATGACTCAAACAACGCTGCGGCAGCAGCTGCTCGTGCATGGATGTCTGTAGGGGCAGGAGGATTTAAACAAGGACCTGATAGTTCTGGTTCGCCCAAAAATCAGATTTCTGCAGATTCATTATATAACCCAGCAGTTGAGTTCCATCAGCATGTCTCACGAATTAGAGGGGAGGTTCCCTCTGGTGGCATGCCATTCCAGTCTGAGAAAAATAATTTTCCGTTTCAGGCGCTTGTATCACAACCTATTCACACAGGCACTGTCTCACAGTTTCCTAACCGTCCCATGGTTTTCCCTCCATTAGCAGCTGCTGACCCGTCTCGATTTCAAATGCAGTCCCCTTGGCGAGGTATCAGTCCCCATGGCCAACCAAGACAGAAGCAGGAAACACTTCCTCCTGACTTGAATATTGGTTTCCAATCTCCAGGTTCACCTGCAAGACAATCTTCTGGTGTCCTGGTCGACTCACAGCAACCAGACCTGGCTTTGCAACTATGATGTGCCATTGCAATTTTGGTGGTGGATGTTTCTGCCTGATTTGGACTGATGATAGAATCTCTGGCCCCTCCTCTATTGAGATGTTGATATTGGATCTCTAAAGCCTCCTTGCAATAAATGTGAAATAATCTATGTTAGAGCAAATGAGTATCACATAATCACATGTCTCTGCTGAGGAAGGTTGTTATCCAAGTCTTGGCTGCTTTAGTCTTGAAAGGTTAATTATCTTTTGGCGGTTTTGAAAGGTGAGGACCTTGTATTTGTGTTGACTGATTTGGCACATGTACGAAGGGATGTCTTCAGTCATGATGAGTTAGTCTATGTTGGCTCCACTTTGGTTTCTACATGAACTAGTTTCACAGACTGCTAGTTTCCATCATTTGGGGGATTACTGACTTTTCACTGCACGAATGTGTTTTATTCCGGAGGTAAAAGCATGTAGAGAGGCTACCGGGTCGATTGATTATGATCAAATAGCTTTGGTTAGTTTTTCTCAACTGAATTAGAAAGCAAAAGAATTTCTTATTGACGTAATGTACATTGCTTACTAATTCAGTTGCTTAGATATTCAGTTTATTTGATAACTAGTGTATCTGAATTGATGGTAGATTGGCATCACTTGATTATGCTACTGTTATTCTGTACATGATAATTTACACTTCACTAATGAAAAGCACCCAACTTTTTGTCCTCTGACATTGATTGAATAGTCCTAACTCCCACTAGATCTACCTTTTTACAACCTTTGGCTTTTGTGGTAATGCTGAAATTGCGCTGCTTTTTTCAATTGGCACTAATTCAAATGGTCTAAACTGCTTAATAGTATCCACCTCTTGATGATATCAAAGTCACGTATAATAGAAATAAAATTTAAGTATTAATGACTAAATTTATAATACTGGGGTTATCCATTTTGGTGTCACTTTCATATATGCTTAATTTAGTTTAGCATATGAATACAAGATTTTTCTTTCTTTTAATTAGTTTACCTTGATTTATCTTGGCTCTAGTTAGAAAAATAGATTGCAATTTGTTATTTGTTATTGCTCCATGAGCAAGAAAAGATTTTTTTTCTGAGAGATGTAAACATAAAGAATAAAAGTGAAAACATGTGTTCATCATTTAAAATATTTAGTCTTGTTTTTTTAATTTGGGTTCATATCTCTTTGGGTGTAATAAAATTTTCACTGATGTATTTTGCATCTATTTCTTGGTTTGTCTGTCTAAAAATGATGTGATAGGTAATTCCTACCTAAATATTTCTCGGATGGATGAGATGTACAATGCCTGCGCCAGATTTGAGTCTCTTTTTTTTTTTTTTTCTTTTTTTTGGTCTTAAATCTGGCACCCTCCAACAGATGTATGGAGAGTTGATTTAATGGGGACGTGCTCAGTTTTGGAATCCAACACAAATTCTGGCCCATTCATAGAACCTGTCTTGAATGAAAAACAAGCAGATATGAAGGGTTATTTGAAAGTGTTTTTACGTATTTTTATTTTATTATTTTTTAAAGATAATTTTAAAAATTATTTTTTTATAATAAAAAATAAAAAAATTGTTTGGAAAAAATATTTCAAGGAATAGTTTTAAGAACAAAAAATAAAAAAATTATTTAATTGTAATAAAATATTTTTTTTGGTTTTCAATTAGTGACAAATTTTATATGTTTAAATAGTATATATGAGATATCTTTACAAACTATTTAAATAATACATATGAGATATGTTTTAAATAATGCATATGACATGTTTTTTTTTTTTCAATTGATGACAAGTTTTATTTGTTTAATTTTTTTTATAATTACTACTATTTAGATATTAGTAATTGCTTTTAGAATTATGACTAATCATTATTATAATTTATAAGGTGCAATGCAAATTTAAGAATATCTTAAATACTGTTATGAATTATAGTCGCTGTTGGCGGTAAAATTTGGTTCTAAACCAAATTCCAGTCAACAAATGTAGTTCTTGTATCTCTAAACTGCTATCTGGCCAATGAAATGAAAGACAAAGAAGACGGCGAAGGTGATAAGGAAGAAGAAGAGCAATGGAATGTAGTGTTTTTTAATGTGGTTAAGCCAAAACTAGGTAGTATTGCCCCTACATTCACAGTAGCTTTTATTGATTAGAGGGAAATTTTTACAGAGTCTCCGTATAACTATTAAGGATTTTTTTTTACAGAGATCTTCCTCCCCTTGTTTATAGAGGTCAGAGAGGTTATAAATGTAATTTTACATGTTACAAATACATCATTATGAACATTAAATGTATAAGACAATCTACATCCTGCAATTTGGCTCTTGCAGGTGACTCTGTGGATGAGCCCCATATGTCTGCTAGATTTGAGACCTAATGTAAGTTTATCTGGTGTTCTCATCTCATTAAGCCTTTGGCTGGACAAAGTGTCTAGTCTTGCAACCTGAGACACTTGGCTCGGGGTCACTGTTGGCTTTCTTCCAGTGAGCGAGCTTCGTTCTTAGCGAGACGAGCTCTAGCGAACTGTCTCTCTAGTTCCGGACTTGGCTTGCATCTCAACCTCACGGTTAGCGAGGTGGTGCAATCTTAGCGATCTGTGTTGTCTCTAACTGGTTCTCGGTCTTCGCTTGGCTTCTGCTTTTCTATTACGT
Source organism: Saraca asoca (assembly GCA_026873985.1). Classification (NCBI taxonomy): domain Eukaryota; kingdom Viridiplantae; phylum Streptophyta; class Magnoliopsida; order Fabales; family Fabaceae; genus Saraca; species Saraca asoca. The sequence continues at coordinate 12,086 of JANHAO010004137.1, forward strand.
AAGATTAAATTTTGCCCATAACAACTGCTAAAAAAAATAATTAAAGTTGAGACAAATTAAAAATGTTATATATATTAAACTTAAAAGATTTGTATGGTTGCAGTAGAATAAATTCTTTTTTTTTTAATTTTCAATTAGTGACAAGTTTTATATGTTTAAATAATGTATATAAGATATCTTTACAAACTATTTAAATAATACATGAGATATGCTTAAATCATATTATAGCAAGTTTTTTTTTTCCAATTGGTGGCAAGTTTTATATATTTAATTTTTTTATAATTATTACTATTTATATATTAGTAGTTACTTTCAAAATAGTGACTAATCATTATTATAATTTATAACATCATAAATAATGTTATGAATTATAACTACTAAAAAAAATTAAAGTAGAGGTAAATTAAAAATATTATATATAGTAAACCTAAAAGATTTGTATGATTGCAATAAGATTTGTATGATTGCAATAGAATAAAATTCTTTTTTTTTAATTGTCAATTAGTGACAAGTTTTATATATTTAATATTTTTTTATAATTACTACTATTTAGATATTAATAATTACTTTCAAAATGGTAATTAATCATTATTATAATTTATAAGGTGTAATATAAATTTATGATGAATTTAAGAATATCTTAAATATTGTTATGAAGTATAGCTGTTAAAAAAAATTAAAGAAGAGGCAAATTAAAAATATTATATATATTAAACCTAAAATATGTTTCCAAAAATACTATTTACAATATTTTACATAAATCCTAATTAAGAAGCATTTATATGCTTTGCTCACATCCAATCAATAATGTGATTATGATATGTTGACATTAGTGTTGCTGCTTCATCAGACAATTCTTCTAAATGTTTATTATTACTTGAGGTTTTTTTACCTGATTGATCTATTGAATCCTCTATATCTAAAGGATTCATAGTCTTCCATTCATGGAATAATGTATCGAGTCGCCTCTATTTACGAATATAATTATGAACTATACAATATAATGACTACAAGATGTTGTCTGGTAGGTCTATATGTTAGAATCAATCTTAAAATTGGAAAACATGCTTTTAATACTTCAAAACAATATACAACGACCACCATTCGCATTTGGCTTTTGAGGTAATGCTGAAATTGCTCGGTTTTTTCCAATTGGTACTAATTCAAATGGCATAAACTGCTTAATAATATCCACCTCTTGATGATATCAAAGTCACATATAATAGAAATAAAATTTAAGTATTAATGACTAAATTTATAATACAGGGGTTATCCATTTTGGTGTCACTTTCATATATGCTTAGTTTAGTTTAGCATATGAATGCAAGATTTTTCTTTCTTTTAATTAGCTTACCTTGACTTATCTTGGCTCTAATTAGAAAAATAAATTGCAATTTGTTATTTGTTATTGCTCCATGAGCAAGAAAAGATTTTATTTCTCTGAGATATATAAACATAAAAAATAAAAGTGAAAACATGTGTTCATCATTTAAAATATTTTAGCCTTGTATTTTTAATTTGGGTTCATATCTCTTTGGGTGTAATAAAATTTTCACTGTGATGTATTTTGCATCTATTTCTTGGTTGGTCTGTCTAAAATGATGTCATAGGTAATTCCTACCTAAATATTTCTCGGATGGATGAGATGTACAATGCCTGCGTCAGATTTGAGTCTTGTCTTTTTTTTCTTTCTTTGGTCTTAAATTTGGCACCCTCCAACAGATGTATGGAGAGTTGACTTTCAGTTTTGGAATCCAACATAAATTCTGGCCAATTCATAGGAACCTGTCTTGAATGAAAAACAAGCAAATATGAAATATGCAACTACATTTGCGAAATCTTTCTTCAATTAAGCTTTCGTTTTTGTTTGGAGGTATTTTTCATAAAAAAATCTTATTTATTTATATAAGTGAATAATTTTTATGTTATTCATATATCTTGTTCTTGAAAAAAATAATGATGTAATAATAGTGGAAAAAAATAATTTTTTCTTTAAAATAAAAAATATTTTCTGTCACATTCCTCACATTTAATATTAAATTAATAAAATAATTTTAATTATCTTAATATTTTATAATTATAATACAAATAAATAAGATTATTAACAGAACTTTCCGTACATTAAAAAAAAAACATAAATAATTACATGAAAGCAATGAAACCAAACCTCAGCTATTCAACATGTGGTTTTACCTTTCAAAGGCTAAAGTGCCCTTGTTGGCAGCTACATACAAGTTCAACCTTCAAAGTTCAAACTATCTTTCGGCTGGTCTTGGATTCATTCTCTTGGCTTTTCCTGTGATTCTTGACGTAACAAACATCGCCATCACAAATGAACTCTTTGGTTTCAGATTGATGTGAGGATTTGAAGAACCATCGGAACATGCCTGGGAATGACAAAACCATCCTGGATTCAGGCTTCAAGCTTGCTTTGGCTTCATTTATCTATGCAAAAAATTTGTAACATATATGTATATATATTTTGAAAATAATGGTCAAATGTTGAGAAATCTGTCAAAAAGTTGTTCACACGTTTTTGGTTGCCTGGAATTTTTGTGCTACACAAAATTCGTTGCTATAAAAACTTGTAGGACTAGCATATGGTAGATGAAGCCTAGAATTGGGGGAGCTCTTTGATTAAGAAAAACACTGATCCTGATCAGCAACACGAGAGCCACACAAGTACGAGAAATACTACCTCTGCCTACCCCAAGTAGAAGGAGAAATTCTTACCCCAAAGAAGAGAGCCAATGATATAATGAAAAAAGTGAGATTCATGTGATTGTGAGTTTCATCTTATTTTGTTCTTGTTGCTCTTCATGACGTAGGAATTTCTCTTTATATTAAGCTTCACAAGTATAGATCATAGATATTCTATTTTAATTGTATAAAAAGAACCATTTTAACAAATATTCTTATTATATTTGCTTTGTAGATTAATGGGGAGAAAATTTAAATTTAATAGTTTTAGTATATATCAAAACTTTCATCAGTAGATCACATGTATTCACTTTATCTTTATATTTATGTGTAAAGTTTTTTATTGATTTTCTAAAAAAATTAATTTATATTTCATAAAATTGTTTTTGAGCTATAATTAAGGCCGGCAAGAGATTGATTTCATAATATTCAAGACTCATGTTGGTTTCGCTTTATTTGGCTATCTTGAGAATGAGAGAGAACTTTTGTTGTTTCTATAAATGCGGGAAGAAAAAGATAGGAAAACAAAAATGCATAGGCTATTTCAGTTGCATTCAACTTCGGTTAAAAGTTAAAACTACTACTCTTTCTTCCTTTTTTTATCTAAAAATCTTTCCGTCCTGTGTATTAGAAAATTAAGAATAATTTTTATTTTATCTTTATCATCTTAATATATACTCAGTTATCTCAAATATCAATTCACTTTTAATCAATGATAGGTTATTAAAATATAATTATTTTATTATAAAATTAAGATTATTTATTAATCTCCTTAATCTTTATGCATTTACTTTAAATGGCAAATAAAAAGGAATGGAGTAAGTAGTCACTTATATTCAATAAAATCTTGCTACCCACATGAAATTCGCTCAAAATTTAAAAGAATAATTTTGATGCACTAGGATTATAAACTTTTTTTTTTTTAATATTATCACTTCCTTATTTGTTATTATATCATAAAAACTATTAAAACTCTCTATTATTATTAAAAAAAAAATTAATTATTCTTACTTTTATGTTTACATTGATACATTTAAGGGTATTTGAAAATTTGCTTTAATTGGGATGTTAAGTTTCCCAAGAAGGAAATTTTCCTACAAACTTCTTAAAAAATGTGTAAATTTATTTGATTAATGCTAGGGAATTGACACTTTTCAAAAATTTCTTTTTACGAGAGTAAACAAATAACTTTGTAAGAGGTGAAATTTCTTTTGAAGTCTTATTTCTTCTATTTTATTAATTTATAATCAATCAAAAGATATATTCATTTATTATTTTTCAAAAAGTTCTCTATTCTTGAATCAAATCACATCTTAAAACTTTGATTAAAAAATAATAGAAATTCATTGTCAAAACAACTAATCGATGATCAAATCATTCTCATATTCTAGGCACACAAAATTTCATTATATATCTTGCATCCCACACTGTCATGAATACAAAATTAGATAAGTATTCAAATTACAGAAGAGTATAAGGAAAATGAATTTCATTATATGAACAAGAAACCTTTACATATATTAGATATAACATATGTCCTTACTTTATCCATGGATCGTTATTCACAGTCACAAGTCTATAAACTGGAAGACCTTCTAGCAGAAAGACGAGCAAAAGAAATCCGAAGGCTTTGCTTTGGCTTGTCTTGAGATGTTTTCTCCACAGTTTCCTTTTGTTTTCTCAGAACACAAACATTGCCATCGCATATGTATCGTTTTGATTCAGTTGAGGACTCTGAGAAGCACCCCAGCAAATTCGACAGATACAAAGCCATTCAAACTCTGCTCCTCAACTCTCTTTCTCTCCTATTGTGTAATAAATTGTGAGCAAATATATATTTTAAAGAGCGTGGTGGTTGCGTATGGCAACCGTGTAGGGCATTTTCGTCATATCAGAATATTATATTGGTCAATGTTGGATGGCTCACATGACATTGTGGAAAATAATACTAGTTAGGGTTTTATATTAATTCAGGCCACACGCTTTGGTTTTTTTGCAGAAAATTCACGAGTCAAATGTTATATGAGTGTTAAATTGGATGGCTCCCATTTTCAATTTTCTCATGTTTTGAAAAGAAATACATAAAATTTTTATTTATAGAAATATTTTTAATATTTTTTTATGCGTAATAAAATCTATAAAAAGTAGTGTAGCTTATTTTGACATTACAAAACAAAAATAAAAATATTCAAATCCAGATATTTTGTTTACATATGAAGGATAAGTTATATTTATGTTCTTTGAGATTTAATGTAATTAAGTTTACATATTTTTTATTTTTAAGATATATACTTGCCTCTCTTATATGTTTCTGGAGGATAAAAATTGAGTGTATATGTCTAAAATAAAAGAAAAATGAGATGAGTGAATATAAAAATAGAATTTATTGTATATTTTTGAAATAAAAAAATATAAATGTAATTATATTAAATTTTAGAGGAGATAAATAATTTATTTTTTTTATTATAATTCTAAATCATCTTCTTGTGTAAGACATAGGCAGCAGGGCATTCGATTAGAAATTAAGAAAATAAAAGTGATGAGGGCGATTGAAATTTTATTGTTGTCCAATATTTTATGATTATTCCCTAAAGGGAATTCAAGGCCGGCTCCTCCAAATGTGCCACAAATTCTGCTGACGTGCGGGTGAAATCAATCAATTGAAATGGTATCAAAGTCATAGTTGGAATAGAAATCGAAATTCACATTTGCAATCACACACACAAATCTTGGTTGATTTTAAGGAATGCATACGCCATCTATATCATCTAGAGAAGGATTGAGAAATCAAAGGCAAAGTCACTTCGTAGAAAACCTATATCATCTAGAGAAGGATTGAGAAATCAAAGGCAAAGTCACTCCGTAAAAATAGTTTAGTGGTAAAGAGATCTAAATGATATATTGACGGAGATTTTAAATTCTAATGTCTTTGATTTAGTAGTAAAAGATTTGGTTAGTGGAGGTTTTAAATTCTAATATCTTTACTGGTAAAATAAAAAAAAAAAAAAACCAACCAACAAAGACATCTTTCACTTTTAACATGGATAAAAATATTCTCATTTTCATCTTCTTCCCTCTGGTCTTCTTTCTAAGAAAGATTAGTTGCACTTAAAGCATCTCCAGTGGTGTAATCCATTGGAGTTGCTTAACTCCCTTGGATCCTACCATACTATATCAATTGAAAAATTATTTTTTATTCAGAGATACTATTATTTGTATAAATAATGATATCTATAGATTGTCATGTCAACTCAATGCATTGTATTTAAGAATCATTAAGCAACTCCCGTTGGAGATGCTCTTAGTATACTTATATTATATATAAAAAAAGAAATACATTATTTTTTATTACACATTAATATATTATCTCTCTTTTATTTAATACTATATATATTTCTCTTTTATTAACTTAATACATATAACATAAATATACTAAGTGCAATCAAGAATTTTTCTCTATTTTTATAAAATTTCACTTTCCTTGAGGTTTAGTATAATTCCATTTACACCAATTCTATTTTTAAAAATATAGTGACCTTTTTTTTATACACACTATCTTCTATTGTCCTCTATTTTAAATATATATTCACTTCTCTTGTTCTAAAAAAATAAAATATAAATATATATTTTTTAAAAATAAAAAAATATAAGCCTAATTACATTAAATCTCATAGAAGAAGTGCAATTCTTTTTTTAAAACTAACAAACACGGATATCCAAAGAATGTGTGCGTTGATTTTGCCTTACTAAGGACGTGTTTACTTTAATTTGGCATCAATTTCCCTCAAAGCTTTGATTCTCAAAATTATGATTAAAAATCAAGATTTCAAATATTATATTTTGAACTCGTTTGGTTATGTCAATTAATGGCTATCTCTCTTTGGTAATGGCTTATCTTCTTTCTTTCTCCCTTGAACAACATGGATCTAAATCCATTTCGCCATGCCTGATGAAGGCTAGCTAGCCCCACATTTGTAAAGAGATTGAAAGTAAATTTTTTTAAACTTTTAATGAGGCCAAAACATTAAATTTGAAACGAGGAGGACACATCACTCATTAAATCAGTGGCCTTTTATTAAATTCAACTTAATTAATCAACAGTCCACGATATGACTTGTAACCTATGTTGCATGGACACTGACACGCGGACACGGAGAAACACAGACACAGATACGGGAATACGGTATTTTCCTTTCTTTCTGCTTCTTGTGCTGTATTAGAACTCTTTCTTACTTTTCCAGCTTAATTCTTGCACTTTTAAGGTATTTTTCACAAATTTAACCCAATTAAATTGTTCTAACTATTTTGTTTAACATTTTTACCGATTACTTTTGTTTAATTATTATGTGTTTCATGATTTAATTAACTTCTTTTATTTTTCTTTATATAGTTTTGGACTTCAGTTTGTGTACAAGTTTTTTTTTTTGGTTACTTTTCTTCCTTAGACACTAAGATTAGTACATATTGTTAATTATTAGTTAATTAATTATTGACAATTTTTCATCCTATTGGAGTTAATTTTTAATTATTAGTTGTACATTTTAGTATGTTTGAATTAGGATTAACTGATTATATATGTTGAATTATATTTATAAATTATATATATATTTTGAATTAGATTATGTAGTTAGATGATATATTTAATAGTATTATTGATATTACTTTACACATATTTTGAGTGAGAACATATTTTTATTTTAGAAATTATATGTATATTTTAATTTTGTTAATTTTTGAAATTAATAACTATTTTGTAGATATTAATTATTAATTTCATAAATAGATTTAATTATTATTTATTATTTACTAAGCAGGAGAAAATATAATAATGAAACTATTTATAGAATATAAAAATTCTATAAATAGTTTCTCCTATATATTTACGTAAATATGTGGTAATTTTCTCCTATTTCAATTAATATAAAAAAATAGAATACAGAAATTCTAAAACATCATAGATAAATGTATAAAAGATCTCTTCTAGGATGGAGTGGATATAAGATGGATTCTGTTAATAAAATGGAAGAATTAATCGATTTTACAAAAAATTAATCAATTTATTTATGTGATGGTCGAATAAGGTGTCCATGTACTAGACATAAACATAAAATTTTTTTGCCTCATGGTGAAGTTAAGGTTGATTTATATAGATTTAGATTTGAATATGATTACTGGTGATGAACTGTTCATTATGAGAAGATACTTATTGAAAAGAGAGAGCCTTCTAGTGATGTGATATGATATTTGCATGATGTAAGTAATACATATAAGAATATTAGTGTTAGATGCAAGTTGACCAAAAGTTGCAACTCACTTTGAATGCAATGTAGAAGAGCTTCCAAATAGGGATGCCTAGAACTTTTATGAAATGTTAAAAGCTGTACATTGGCCATCATGAATAGGTTGTACTAACTATTCAGAGTTGTTATTAGCAGTAAGAATGTTAATTAGCATAAAATTTGATTTCAACATATCATAGAATTCCTTTAATTAGATTATGTAACATATAACCAAGACACACATTTGATAACTTTGTTCCTCCTAATTTTTATGAACAAGGAAGTTAGTGAAAAAGTTAGGATTGGGGCATTAGAAAATAAATTATTGTATGAAAGGGTGCATGTTATTCTACAAGGAAGCTAGATTTGATAGAGAATGTAGAATTTGTGGTTCGCCTTGGTATAAAGAATGAAAGACATGCTAGAATAGCAAGGAAGTTCCTTTCAAGAGAATGTATTATTTGCCCTTAATCCCCAGGTTGTAAAGGTTGTAAGCTTTGATGAAGAAGGCTCCTCATATGAGATCACATCATGAGAACTTAAGGGAGACAAGCATTCTCTGTCATCTTTTGGGTGGAAAAACTTGGAAACAATTTGACCAAAATTATCCATAGTTTGTAGCTAATCCTTGAAGTGTAAGATTTGGGTTGTGTTCTAATGGATTCACTCCATTCGGTCATAATATTGCACTATATTAATGTTGGCTAATAATAATTATTCTTTACAATTTGCCTCTAGATATGTGTATAACAACTTCATATAAGTTCCTGATCTTAATCATCCTAGGTCCAAAAAATCCAAAGAGTAAAATTGATGTGTTCATGTAGCCATTGATAGATAAGTTACTCACTTTGTGGAGTGATGGTGTTCCAATGTATGACATTTCAATGAAATGAAACTTTTAAATAAAGGTAGCATTGATGTGGGCTATCAACAACTTTTCTGCATATAGGATGTTATCTGGTTAGTAAACAATTGCAAAATTATTTTGCCCAATATGTATGGAATCCACCAAAGTATTCACCTTAAAGCATGTGAGGAAATAGTCATGGTTTGATTGTCACAAAGAATTTCTATCATATGATCATCCTTATAGGGGAAATAAGAATAACTTAATCAAAAATAGAGTGGAGAAATCAGAATCACTTCCAAGATTAACTAGCGAATAAGTTTTTGATTGGATTTTTTCCACTCTAAAAGTCACAAAAACTTAGCTAATCAAGATGCCAAGATATAGGGTGGATCACAATTGAACTAAAAGAAGCATATTTTGGGACTTGTCATAATAGCAATCTAACTTACTCCGACACAATCTTGAAGTCATGTACATAGAGAAGAACGCCTTTGATAATGCATTTTATATAGTGATGGATGTTAAAGGGAAAACCAAAGACAATATTAAGGCCCAGTTGGATTTGCCAGAATACTACAAAAAAGGTTGCAATGGAAAAATATATAAACCTAAAGCTTCTTACACCTTGAGCTTGGATGAGAGAAAGATAGTCTGTGAATGGGTCAAGAAGTTGAGGATGCCTGATGATTATGCCTCCAAATCAGATAGGTGCGTTGATGTAGGTGATGGTAAGATACTTGGTATGAAAAGTCATGATTGTCATATTTTCATGGAAAAATTACTTCCTATTACATTTTCTGGACTCTCAGATCCTATATGGAAGGCCTTAACTGAGTTGAGTTAATTTTTTAAGTAATCATACTTAACGGTCCTACAAGAAGAGGACTTGTTCCAAATAGAACAAAACATTCCCTCGATAATATGCAAGCTTAAATGGATTTTCCCACCAAGTTTTTTGACTCAATAGAACATTTGTCCATTCATTTGCCATTTGAAGCAAGGGTAGGCTACTTTGTGTAATATCAATAGATGTATCCATTTGAGAGATTTCTTAGTACATTGAAGAAGAAAGTGACAATGGAGCTAGACCCGAAGAAAGTATATGTGAAGCTTATTTGATCAATAAGATAACTCAAAATTTTCAATACTATTTCAACCCTAATGTGCAATGCCAAAGCACAAGAGTTAGTAGGAATGATGATTGGGGTAGTGATGCAACCATGGAGCCTATTCTTTCCATTTTCAATATTCTAGGATGCTCTGTTGGGTTTTGCCAAGAATGATATTTGATAACGACGAATTGAAATCAACCACAATACATGTGTTTTTAAACTGTGAAAAAGTGAAGCCATTTAAAGAGAAGCTTAACTTAGATTTCATCAAATTTAGAATACTAATTTCCTAAATTATTATTCCTTGTAATATATTTATTCATTGTTTGAAGACTATGTATCCAAATATGCAAGATGAAGACATCGAAGCAATGATTAATGCTCAGTTCACTTCCTGGTTTCACTCTTTTGTAATTATAACCAATAATTACTCTTCCTATGTGACATTGTTTATAGTTGTATGATGAGATTTTGTGATTTTGATATATGTTACTCTTAGGTTCATAATCTCTTAAATGGTGTGGCCAATCAATATTTGTTGGATTTAGCTTGGGGTCCTCTAAGGATTGTTGTTCCAATGTATTTTGTCAATGGGTATAAGTTTCACACATACTGCAAAAAAAATTAACAACGAAGTATGTGTGAAGGGCATAGGAAATGTCATAATAGGGGAAGATGACTATTATGACATTCTTAAAGAGATTGTATAGCTTGAGTATCCAAGATTGCCAATCAAAAGGGTAGTACTTTTTCACTATAAGTGGTTTGATCTTGTGTTAGGCCATGGTATGAGAGTGCAACCCCAATATGATATAGTTGAAATCAAATATATAAGATGATATGCAAGCATGATCCCTTAATCATTGCATAACAAGAAACACAAGTGTATTATACACCATACCCATGGACAAAGAGAGATAAACAAGGTTGGTCGGTTGTTATAAAGACAAAGCCTTGTGGAATGGTTGAGAATAAACACACAGTAGAACATACTTACCGAGATAATTATATGTCATATACACATCAGTTGATTCTAGTAGTTGATTCAATTGTTTGCTTATATGATAAAGATGGTGGATATGAGAAGGTGAATGGGCTAATAGATGTAGAATAAGAGGGTAATGTCGATAACAAAGAAGAGGATGAAGATAATGGTGAAGAAGATGCAGAGGAGTAATTAAATGAATGATACTGCCATTCGATGCATGACATATTAATTTGTTACTTGTAAATATGAGTGCCAAATTACTTTATTTATATTTCAATATATATGATTATTTTCTTATTATGTCATGTGTGAATATTTGTAGATGATAGGGGGTAGGGGTACTAGACAAGGAGGTAGAAGATAACGGTCACAGGAATGAGGTTCCCTCCATGATTCCTTTAGTAGTAGTTCACCTGTGATTGCTAGCCATAACACTCGAACTGTCATTCCTCCTAGCTATACTTTTATGCCCACATCATGACCTACATCTAGGTAGATTTAGCCACTTGTATAGGCATTCATCGCGGTGTGTCGAAGCCGTCAAATTAAAAATTTATAAACTGAGGCTACCTAAACTAACTTGTAGCATAGGCAACCTAGGTTAAACCCAGGGACCATTTTAAGATAATAATATCAATGATATTAGGAGCTAAAATGGGGGGGGGGGTTGGCAGAATTAAAACTAAGCTAAACTACACTAAAATATGCAAATAGAAACTACAATAACAACAGACAGCAACTAGCCAAGGAAGCTAGCTAAACTTGAGTTCAATGCTTCCTAAATCACTAAAAATTCATTCAATTATTGTTAATCATAACAAGAAGCCTTGGAATGATTCATAAATCTATCCTAAGCAGTCTAGATTCAGCCAGCAAGATAATCCATCAAAAGCTTAATAAAATTGCTTAGTTTTCCTATCCTCTTCCTAAGGTGATCATTAAGCAACAATCCTATAATATCTAAATCAAATGAAGCCATTTAACTCAAACATTCATAGAAAAATAGAGAGGGAAAAGGAAAGAATTGACCAACAACCAAATGTAGCATGAAAGGAATAAGATCTCTCCATTCAACTTCAAGTCTTGCAGCCCCTTGGACTGGTTACAACACTAGCCTTCCATGGAGGCTAAAAAACACAAAGAAAAAGAAAGAAAAGAGGGAGAGAAAAAGTTGCTCTCTGCCTCCCGAAATTCTACCCTAAAACACAATAAAAAAAACTGGCAAAAAGTCTCTACAAAATGGTTTATACCCCGGGTAAAGAAGAGAAGCTGAGTGAGAGTAGGTGAGAAATTAATTGCTGACTGGTTTCTTACTGCCACCTCTGCCCAGCATCCTCAGCCCTTTTTGCAAGCCACTTTCCCTTCTTTTTCTTCATATTTTCGGGTATCCAGATGGTTGGTGTGATCCATGTGCATTGGGCTTTAGATCCATGTCAATTTGGGGCCTTAAAAAATAGTTCTGCATCAGCCTAGTTTCATAGCATTCTACCTCTCTTTTGCAGCCAATATTTGATGCCTAATTTGATATATTCAGCATGGGAAGTCTTCAAAGGAATTGTTTATTTATGTGTTATCTTCCATTTGGGCCTTATTTCACCTCATTTGGACCTCTCTAGCTCAAGTTATGGTCTAATAAGTGAGCAGAGGTCGGCTGCCCGAGAGACAATATTCTGGCAGTAAATTCATCTCCAAATTCAGATAACCAAATGATGGATTCAGCCTTGGAGGT
>JANHAO010004138.1:0-24818 GCA_026873985.1 Saraca asoca
AGAGGCTAGTAATGAATGTAGGCTAAACCATCCCCAATAATCTAAGTAATCATAATAGAAAATAAATTAATTAATTATTAAAGATCATAATTGAGGTGAATCCTAATCCTAGGCTTTTTGTATGTGATTTTTTATTTATTTATTTACTTTCTTTCTTTCTTTAAGTTCTTTTATTTTCTGTTCTTCTTTCTTTCTTTTATTTCTTTACTATTGATTTAGATAATTGAGTTGTAAAGGTTCTGGTAATTAAAATAGCTTCTCTGTGGGATCGATCCGTATTTGCCTGTACTAGCTACAACTACGCCGCGCACTTGCGATTATTTAAACATACATCATGACCCCCTCTAATTCCAAACCCAATCAAGGCAAATGACTCACTAGGTGTTGTAGTGTTAGATTGAGAAGGCATATCTCCAACATTTCAAAGAACAATATAAAACTATTTTTCCAGTGTGAGTAGTTTAGAACTGGTCAAAATTTGTTGATAGGTAATGTTAAATTCAAAGGGTAGAGCTATTAGAAAATATAGAGCTCCTAATTGTTGTCATTGAGTCCATATTGCCTTAATATCCATAGTGATAGGAATAAGAGCATTCCACTATTCAAAGAGACAATTAACATCATAATATATTTGTGAAATATTTTTACTTTTCCATCGGGTTGAAACAATGATACACATAAGTTGTATATCTGATACAGATTATCTTTTCTTGAGAATAGCCTCTCGACGAAAATCCACAAGTCCTTGACTGTTTTGCAATGAACAGTATTATCCTCGACTTCACTTGCTAAGGTATTACACAAAAGGCCAAACAAACGTTAGTCTTCCACCATCCATTTAACTTCGATGCCATCTGTGGAAGGATCCAAAGTAAGGGGATTTGCCTTTTTGATCCCCTCAAAGAAGTATTCAATAGCTCTTCTCCAAGCAAGATACTTTCAACCTTCTGCATCCAACTTTTGGTCAGTAATTATAGTCTATGCTGGGATCAAATCTGAAAAGAGGGTTTTGTATTATGATTTTTCTACATCCCCAGAGGTTGAATTTTTATTTTTAGTTTTTACTCAAATCAAAAGTGGGGTCGGCTATCATGATTATTCAACCAAAAAATTAAAAAAAATAGCACCAAAATTATAAAAAATAGAAAAACTGTAGCAAAATTTTCTAAACCAAAGATTCGACCACACGAGAGATGTACTGGCTGCCAGAGGAGCTGTAGGAGGAAGCATGTCATTAGAAAGTTTCTCACACACCGCCATGCGCCATTGGAGTGCTCTGGGCATGGTCCTTATATGCCACTCAGAATTATGCACTTGTGATACACGTGCCACCCAAGGAGATCCATCATCTACCTATCTACTGCCTTGTCAACCTAGATTTGTTTTTCTCTATCTCACGCACTTTGAAACCTTTCGGACAGATCTGAACTCCTATGTACGTGCTTCTAGATAGATTTGATTTTTCGCCAAAATTATTAACTACCAGCTACCACAAATACTATATCCAGAGAATACTTACCACCAAATATGCAATCCGAAAATTGCCATTAGATAGAAACTACCATGACTCACGACATCAAAAGAAGAAAGAAGGAGAAAAGGAAGAGAGAGGATGACTTTTGTTCGATTAGGTTGGGAAGTGAGAAAATATCTAAGGTTTAGAAGATTCTAAATACCATGTTAAGAGGGAGAGATAGAGAAGATATTATGAAACTGTGCTCAACAATAAGCCAAGCATATGTATTTATAATGAAGATGTGTACAAGAGATAGAGTTTTAATAGATCTAAATTTATCATTTATCCTAACTTACATAGATTTATCACTTATCCTACATACACTTATCACTTTAACTAATCTATTCACTAACACAAATGAAGCTGCATAATATGTTAAGGGCCAACCATCATAATCAAATCCAAATTACAAATTGATTGATCTAAGCATGTCTTTCCTCAAGTCATTCTTTAATTGACTTGTTTAAGCTACTTTTGCTGTCAGATTGCAGCCTCCTCCTTTTGGACCCCATCCCAACAAACACACATGTAATGTTTCATTTTTGCTTTATAATATCGATGAATCAACTAAGTATCTTAAGTAATTGGAAATAAGTAGGTTGATAGTCCTTAGAACCAAGATATCAGTGATCCATTTGTGGTCCATACTGTTTCTGTAACCATATCTCAAAGAATGGTCATCTTCCCTTGCACTTATTGTAAATTAATATATATATATAAAGACTAATTTAAATACCAAAATTCCTTTTATGACGCAATTAAGGGAATCCCAATATTTGAATGATATGAGGAACTTTGCAGAACAGGTCCCTCTAATAACATTATTGGGGTGAAGAAGGAAAGAAAGAGTACAGGGTATGCAATATTGAAATTTGTGTACTTTCTGAGTGAAAGATGGTGGAGGGGAGTGAATAAGTCCTTCAATAATATGATTATGCCTGGTTAGTTGTAAGCAAAGTCAAGATGATTTTGAGAGGGCCAGCTGTAGTTGAATTTTTATTCTGTTAAATATTATGGCATAGGGTTCTGTATACCACTCCCATTGGTGGATGTACATCAGATATTGTCAACATAACAACTCTACATTCTGATATTGAAGTGATAGTTAGAAAAGGGGAGGTAAAAGGTGGTCTGTCCTGCATATGGGTTCCATGTAATCAACGTCCAGAAACTTCACAAGGCTATATCATGTGAATCAATATATTTAGGAGTAGGAGATGATTGAATCATTGAAAAATTATGCACCCTCATCCTTTCTGGTTCCCACCATCAAGTTTTAGATGCGAGCTTCTTAATTTGAAATTTATCCTCTTGGCTAATATTTAAGGTATTTGACTGACTTGGCGACCAAAAATCACAAACCATTATCTTTCTTATAGCCCCACCTCACATTAGTGAACCACATTAAGATAAGGAATATGTTTCACCACTTGTAGCTAATAAGGATTACAATAAGACAAACTCATGTACACTTCTTCCATAAGCGGCTTTTAGTTAGCAGTTTAGCTGAATCTACAGTTACAACCTGCTGGAATAACTTGAAAAATAAACGAGAAAAAAGGATCTTACTGTCATAAAGTCATTTTGACTTGATGTGCACTTTCCAGAATTTTGTGAGGCTTACTCTAAATTAATTCCATTTTTACTGCAGTTTATTGAAATGCTGCTATGTTCATTTCATGGTTCTGGGGTCTACAAGGGGTAATAGGCGAAGCCCACTTAGACAGGCTTGCCTACGCATGGGTTAATACACAGACCTCAGGTTCAAGTTAAAGACGAAAAACAGGCCTAGCCCACCAGTGAGGAAATTACAAGAAACAAAATCAGGTCTATGAAGAGATTCTCACGGTCATTTAACAAGTAACTCTACGGCTACATACAACGGTCAAAAACCAGACCATTTGGATTTGCACAGAGTGCATAGCTAAGGCACAACATAAAGAATGCTCTACAGGTCACCACAATTGAATGAGGACTTGCAAGTTTCCTTTAAATTCATTGACAGATAGAAAAGGAAATGAATATATGAACTTTAGTGCAGCATCATCAGCCCAGACCCTTGCATTCAATTCAAGAATCACTAAAGAACCATATCTTGAGGAATCAATTCAAGCCATGAGTACATTATCAAGCCAGGCATATCTTTTTATCTTTTTCATTTGACATTTGTTTTTCTTCCTCCCCCTTTTAGCACATTAGAAATCCATGTACAACTTGCTTATAGACAAACATCAATCAGTTATAAAGCAAGTGAGCTTTTATGATTCTTAATTGTTGGTTCCCAAAATAGGAACCTTTTTATCTACTTATCCCCAAAAGGCATTATGGCAGAGAGTATACATTCTCTGAACCTATCAATGTCTCTTCAATTGGAAGATTCTCAAAGAAATTTTGCAAGATTTTCAAGGGACCAGCCCTTTGTGAGCAGTCTACTTCTAGCCCTCCCGTCAGTACCTAAGGATCTGGGACCTTGATTCTTGGAGAGCAAGGTAGGGACTTACAATTCAAAACTTCCGAGAAAAAACTTCTTGAGGACCCCTGCCTTATTTTGGAATAGATCCCTTGAAAGAGAATGCCACATAATCCATCATGAATGGAACCAGTCCAAGGTTGATGCCCGATTTTACAAGTAATGAGTAATGTTACTAGCATTTGTATTCATTTATAATTCTTTTTACAACTACACACATAGTACAATCTAACTTAAAATTATCCTAACTACAAAAGATGAGATAGTTTGATTCAATTTTCTCACATAACTGTGAATAACGTTATATATAAAATGAAAATGAGTAATATGGCTAACTAACTACTTAGACAACTTGTGTTTGATTATCATCTAATGGACTGTAATAAATTTACTGCCCAGCTAAAATATGTAGAGCTCTCTCCAGCGTGATTCAGGAACTAAATGTGTATCTTAATTCTGCACTGCTTTATTGTCTGCGTTAGAGCTTACAACATGGAATTATGTGCTTCTGTTAAAAAAGAAAGAGAATTCTCGAATTTGCTTGCAGCTCAATCTGTGAAGTTTATTTTTTCCAACAATACTTAAAAGAGGACGATAAAAAATGACTTGACAAAAATCTCCAAGAAAGAATCACAGAATTTACATCAGAACTTGATGATGCATGTATCGTACTTGATCTAATTTGATATGAGTACATGTTTGTTCATATTCTCAGTTGGCAAAATGGGACAGAGAGTAGTGTTACTCACGCAATCAACTGAAACACAACAAATCTTATACATGAGATTTTCTTAAAAATTTTGCTTGAGATATATTATAATTTTGCCCTCATAAAAGTTTTTAATTTGTCTCCATATTAATTTTTATTATACAAAAAAAAAGATGTTAATTTTAGGAAAAATACTATATTAGATAAAAACAGTTATGTTATATTTACTTATTTTTTTTATAAATTGTTATTTGTTTTACATTTAATAAAATATGAGTTAGACTAGTGACACTGGTTCAAACTCATATGTTAAGAATATTGAAATTTTGTCATAATATAATTAAGTGCACATAATTAAGTTTATATGTATCATTATTCGGTTATTACATTGTTGTGTTACAATGAAAGTAATAAAAAATCATTATCCTGCCTTACATTTTTTTTAATTGTTATTTTATTAATTGAAGATATATCATTATATTGTTAAAACTTATGCAAAAAGTTTTTTGCTAGATTTTACAATTTTTTTTAAGAATTTTAAATTAGGACAGAATCGTTGATTATTCTTTGAATAATTGAGATCAAATTAAAATAAATCATTCAGTGTTGTTCTTAAAGTTGAAAAATATGAATTATAAATGTGATGATATTTAAAAATATGATTATAAATTTAAGAAAAATATTACATAAGAATCTCAATCTATATGATGAAAATTTCAATTAAGTGTGTCTGTCATACTAAAAAGGCTAGTTTTTAACTTATTAACTTAATCAAATAACTATTTTTCATATTTTAAGGATGTTTGGTGTATTAGCTTTTTGAAGGAAAAAAAAAAAAGCTTTCCCTTCCAAGTAGCATATAACTTATTAAAATAGATCTTTTAATTATTTTTTTCAGTTTATCCCACTGCTTTTGATTAATTAACTGTCCACATCCTAATTAATAAAAAATCTTTATTTTTTTCTAAATGTCCTCACCTCTCACTCATATCCCTCAATGTGCCTCTTCTTTTAATTTTTTTTCAATAAAACCAAAGGACAACAAAAAAATGTTAGAATCTCCCATGTGGATTAGCATAGTTTAATTAAATATAATATTGGATTAAATAAATGTCATAACAACTAATTATATTGGGTCATTCAAAAGTGACTAGACTATTAGGCCTATAATGACACTTAGACCATTAGCAAACTTTAGTAGTGTGAACAAACCTCGTGACTGGACTTATGATGATAGGTTAGTTGGCTCAGTAGGATTTCAACAAAGTAGATTACTACTTCTATCCTAATAAGAGTTGTAATTTTCCTATTGAAACTTCAATTTTGTTATCTCTTTTTTCTCTACTAGGGTTTGTGTAGAATGAATCTAACCAGATTATTATGGATTCTCAATCTATATTAGGTAAATTTATTATTATTATTTTTATTTTCATAGATCTGATACTTTGTAATATGATATAATAGATCAAATTAGTTGGCTTAATGTATTTTTTCAATTTATCACAATTGATATTAGAGTTAATTTTTTCTTTCATATTACAAGGCTCAAGTGTGTACATGTTTGTTTTCAAATTTTATGTGATTCATAATTTGTGATGTAAAATATTATGGATTTATTACATGAAACTTATTTATCTTTTTTTAATTTAATATATTTCTGAATTGATTACAAAATTTTGTAAGTTTTCTTGAGATGAAGTCATGAATTGATGTAATTTAAGTTTTTTAGAAAATTCAATTCACAAATGCAAATGACTGAAAGAGATTTTTCAAATTAATTTATGATTACATCTTAAAAGTCTGTAATGTGCAAAAGGCATAAATCAATTTGAGAAAATACTATTGAAAAAGGAACTAAATTTTTGAAATTTTGCATCAGCCAGTAGGGCAAAAAAAAATCTTTTTTTTTTCAAAATTCAATGCAATTTTAAGATATTTATTCAAATTGATTAAGGTTTAATTATTAGAATGACTAGACAAGTAAAAGCCCTTAACCAATTTCTAAGAATTTGAATTAAAATAATATCAATTTTAGAAGGTTCCCTCCGGTGTTCGTGATGATTTACTATGGCAAGCTCATAACTCATCATATGTAATGCACCCGAGAGTATCTAAGATGTATCATGATTTGAAAGAGGTGTTCTGATGGGAAGGTATGAAACAAGATATGCTTGAATGTGTGACTAAATGTCTTATGTGTCAACAAGTGAAAGCAAAAACATCAATGATTGATAGGATTACATCAATCATCAAAATTCCAAAATGGAAATAGGAAAGCATAATGATGGACTTTTTAATTAGATTGCCAAAGTCGCCAAAGAGCTATAATTTGATTTAGGTTATCATTGATCTCCTAACCAAATCTGCTCATTTTTTGCCAATCAAGACAACTTACTCAATTGCTTAATATGCTCAAACATACCTTGATCTAATAGTTCCTTTACATGGTATGCCATTAACGATCATTTTGGATCATGATACTCAATTTTCCTCTCATTTCTGGTAATCATTTCAACAAGTGTTGGATACTCAATTGTGGTTTAGCATGACTTTTCAACCACAAACAAATGGTCAACTAGAGAACAATTTAGATTCTAGAAGACATGTTTCGAGCATGTATGATGGAATTTGAGGGGAGTTGGGAAAAACATTTGCCACTTATTAAATTTGGCTATAACAATAGTTATCAATCTAGTATTCAAATGGCACCATTCAAGGCATTATATAGAAGGAGATGAAGATCTTCAGTAAGTTAGTTCAAACCTAAGGAGGCAAAGTTATTAAGATTGGATCTTGTAATAGATGTTGTTGAAAAGGTGCAATTGATTTGTGATTGAATGAAGGCAGCTCAAGACAAATTACATTTGAATAAGAGAAGAAGAGAATTAGAGTTCTAGGTTGATAATCAAGTGTGCCTTAAGGTATCTCTTATGAAAAGAGTCATGCATTTTGGTAAAAAAAGGAAAATTGGTGCCTCAGACCATTTTAAATTATCAAGTTCATAGAAGCCATGGCATGTCTATTAGAATTGCTAGCTAAAATGCAAGGAATCTATCCTGTATTTTATGTCTCCATGTTAAGGAAAAATGTCCAAGATGGGCCATATATAATGAAGGAAGAATCATTTCAATCAGATACCAAACTGACCTATGAAGATCAATCTATGACTATTCTTGATTGACAAATTTGAAAGTTAAGGTTAAGAGAAGTTCCTATGGTCAAGGTGTTGTCAAGATAACATGATGAGTAAGAAGCCACATGGGAGTTGGAATCTGATATACAAGAAAAGTACCCCAAATTATTCAATAAAACCACGTGCAAAAATATTTAGTATAAGATGTTATACATCATTGTTGATTCATTTTATTTAACTTATTGTTGCTGTTTAAAGGGGGAGAATTGTAATACCCAGAGTTTTCTAAAATTAATTTCAATCATAAAATGGCTTTTTAGAAAATCTGAAAAGGTGAATTTGAAAATTTTTAGAATTTTGAAATTATAAATTTGAGATGCAAAGTGTCTAGAAATAGTAAAAATAAATTATATAAATTTTAGGAATTCTCAAAAGATCAAATTTTCCATTTTGAATGCTTATAGAATAAAATTTGTACTTTCAGAATTTAATTTCTGAAAAACTACAAAGATTTTGAAACTAAGGCTACAGGTACCTAATAAATGCAAACTTATAGCTATTACAAGGGTAATTAATTTAATTAATGTTGTATACAGGAATCAGCCCCGCAAGGATGAACCCTCGAGTACAACAAAGGCTAAGCCCTGCGAGCCAGCAAGCAATAAGCAGCAAAGTAATCCCGAGTGCTAAGTCCTGCCTCACTCGTCGCATCACAACGACCCTGTGAGGAGGTTTGGACGCACCCCATGAAGCCACCTCCCCCACGAGAGATGAACTAGTGAAGAAATCACAAGACCGAATCATCGGGTGAACGGCCACTTCGCTCGAGATTGCCTCCTCGCTATAGCAATGTTCATCGCAGCAAAAACCTGCAGAGCCTTCAAGTCATAAATCCCCTGTTCGGGGCATCAAGCGACAAACAAAAGTCTATCGCCGGCCTAGGGAGACTACTCAGCAGCCTACTTTCTGCAACAGCCAGATTGTAGCCCTCTTTATTATCTTTTCTCATTTATTATTGATGTAACACAATTGTAACTTGTAATTAATATATGTAACCCCTCCTTTTTCTACAAATAGGCTTGTATTATTAGTAAGAAGAGAGGACAATCTTGTAAGCAGAAACTCTATAAAACACTTTATATTAATAAAATCTCTATCGTGAACGTAGGGTCCGGTACCGCCCAGATTTGGTCGAACCATGTTAAATGTGTTGCTTATCTATTTCATCTCTTTTCTCTTGGTCCCATCTCTTCAGCACTTCGAAAGTAGTATTGGGTCCCAGAACTCTTCCCGTTGGCCAAAGTTTGAGTCCTTCACACTGATCGAATTTCGTCGTCAACATTTTTAGCTCCGTCTTTGGGGATCCATCTGCTTTCTAAAATTTTCATTGCAGCGTAATCATGGCTAGAGGAAGAATAACTCGGAGTTCCACAGCTCCGACTTCTTAGCACGACATTGCTCCCGAAACTCAAGAGGCGCGAACGGTCAATCGATCCCAATCAGTACTTGAAAACACAGTCAAGGAATTGGCTGAGACTGTCAGAGGGCTTACTCAGGCACAAGCATAAAATACCCACAGGCAAGAAGAAGTCATGGCTCAACTCCAACAGCTTCGTGAAGAAGCTCAGAAAGAAGTCCGTGACGACTCCGACAGCCAGTGACTGGGGGGCTCACAGTGAGCGGAAAGCTCTGCTCCCTTCCATGAAAGACAACAGCCGATGATGGAAGAAGTTCTCCAAAGGCTGAAATAGCTAGAGGAGTGCCCTCAACATCAAAGCAACCAGCCTCGCCATGAGGAGACGTCACCATTTTCTGTGGAGATCGAGAAGCAACTTCTCCCGTAGAAACTTAAAGTGCCCACCATCCTGTTGTATGACGGGAACAGCGACTCGAGCGATCATCTGGACACGTTCAATACTCAAATGGACCTCTAGACGATCGACCCCTTGGTGAAGTGCCGTGTCTTCCCTGCCACGCTAGGGGCGATACCTCGTGCCTGGTTCAGATGCCTCCCCCCGTGCAGCATTAGTAGCTGGGAAGAGTGTCAAAGGAAGTTTGTCGACCAATACCGGGCCCTAAAGAAATAACTCGTACCCCCTTGCCACCTCGCAATGATTTTCCAGTGCAGGGATAAGTCGCTCAAAGACTATCTGGCCTGGTTCAAGCATGAGGCTAATTTCGTGGAAAATCCTTCAGAAGAAAGTGTTCTAACTACCAGCTCAGCGGGACTTCACAAAGACGGAAAGTTGTATAGGAGCCTCTACAAGTCCCCCGCTCGAGACCTCATCGAATTTTATGATCAAGCGACCAAGCAAATAAGATGGGAAGAAACCTTTGAAATGGAGGAACCCAAGCATAAAACCGGTCATAGTGGCCCCACCGCGAGCAAAAAGAGGAGCAGTGAGAGTCATGACAACCTCACTCCTCATCTCGCCAAGAAAGCAAAACCTCAATGACCCAGAGGCCACTTCGAGAGCTATAGTATCCTGTCAGACATGCAGGACAAAATCTTCGTCGCAGAAAGGCATAACAAGGATTTTGGAAGGCCTAGGCCAATAAGGACACCTGTCAAGTCTAGGGACCATAGCAGATTTTACGCCTACCACAATGAGGCTGGACACACCACCTCAGAATGCCATGCTTTGAAGAATGCCATTGAAGGCCTCATTAGAAAGGGTCGACTACAGGATTACGTAGCGAGGCCATCCAGGCAACATGCTTAGCAGGCTCAGCAAGTTATTACCTAAGAGCCTGAGCCCAACATTCGAACCATATTTTGATCCTATAATGCCCAACTGTACTAAGTCATCATATGCTAAATGAATGAAGAATGCTGATTGGCTAAACAATATCTAGAACGAAGGAGTTTCCATTCTCCTATTGTAACTCACCACAGTGAATGATTTTCACCTCACTCTGGCAAAACAAACTCGCTACAGCGAATGGTTTTCACCTTGCTACAGTGTAATATCTACAAACAAACAAACTCACCATAGTGAACGATTTTCACCTTGCTATAAAACAAACAAACTTGCCACAGTGAATGGTTTTCACCTCACTACGGCAAAACAAACCCACTACAACACATCCTCTACAAACACGATTGTCCCAAGCAAATGGTGTTCACTTTGCCACAATAAAAATCAGCAAACGGTTTTTACCTCGCCATTGTTAAAATAAAATCATGATTACCCACAGCTTATATACAATAATACGTAAAGCATTCATTACAATTTCTAAAAGGAGAAGAACTCATCCCACATACAGACCTCAACAAGCGAGGCGACGATACATCAGGGAAAAATACTGAAAGCCTATAATTCCTGTAAAAAAGTAGTCAAAAAGCCGACTACCAATCGTCAGGCTCGTAGAAGAGCAGTAGCCCCAGAGTTCCTCCTGCCTATTCCTTCGGCGCGTCCTCTTGAGCCAGACCTAGAGTAATTCAAAAAGTCATAAAAACTGGCTGGCCAGGTAGCAGCACCACAAGCAACGGCCGGAGGAGGTGGCCAGAAGACATCGTGAGAACCCCGTTGGAGCCCGCCAATCCGATTCTGTGCCGAGGCCACGTGCAACGGGCCATCCACGTCTCATGCCACCATGCAACAGGTCATCCATGTCTCATCAAGGTTCACTGGAAGTTAAGAAACTAAGACACATAGGGGGCTCTTCAGTCTCCTCCATTGAGTTTCTCTAAGACGAAGGGAAGAATACCCCAAGCTATAAATAGATCCACTCAACCCTTTGAAGAATCCAGAGAAAATCTAACTTGATCTTCATCCAACGGCTCGAAGCGAGCAGTAATTTCATGCCAATGGCCAAAAATGGTAAACAGGGGAAAACATGGCCTAAAGCAAAATGAAAAGACATTCGACATGACACTTTAATCAAAAAAGGACACTGATTAAAGATACGAATCAAGCCTCAGAAATATGCAACTCCCGGTCTGCAAAGTAAACTGAGAGTTAGGGGGCTTATGTTGTATATAGGAATCAGCCTCGCAAGGATGAACCCTTGAGTACAACGAAGGCTAAACCCCACGAGCCCACAAGCAATAAGCAGCAAAGTAATCCCGAGCGCTAAGCCTTGCCTTGCTCGTCGCATCACAACAACCCTGTGAGGAGGTTCAGACGTGCCCCATGAAGCCACCTCCCCCACGATAGATGAACCAGTGAAGAAATCACAAGATCGAATCATCGGGTGAATGGCCACTTCGCTCGAGATCGCCTCCTCACTACAGCAATGTTCACCGCAGCAAAAACCTGTAGAGCCTTCAAGTCATAAATCCCCTGTCCGAGGTATCAAGCGACAAACACAAGTTTACCGTCGGCCTAGGGAGACCACTCAGCAACTTACTTTCTGCAACAGCTAGATTGTACCCTCTTTATTGTCTTTTCTCATTTATTATTGATGTAACACAACTGTAGCTTGTAATTAATACATGTAACACCTTCTTTTTTTATAAATAGGCTTGTATTGTTAGTAAGAAGAGAGGACAATCTTGTAAGCAGAAACTCTGTAAAATACTTCATATTAATAAAATCTTCGTTGTGGACGTAGGGTCCAGTATCGCCCAGATTTGACCGAACCACGTTAAACGTGTTACTCATCTATTTCATCTGCTTCCTCTTGGTCCCATCTCTTCAGCACTTCAAAAGCAGCATTGGGTCCCAGAACTCTTCCCGTTGGTCGAAGTTCGAGTCCTCCGCATCGATCGAATTTCACCATCAACAATTAATTTGTGTTAAAATTTTATAGCTACCAGTGATTGGTGAGTACGCTAAATTTGGACTCGAAATTGAGGAAAAAGGATAAAAAAAAAAAAAAGAAGAGAAGTTTGCCCAAGAAGAGTCATAGACAAAATTAGCTCAACTTTTTCCCATTTTATTCTCTAAAGAGGTGGTTTCCTTTCTTCTTCTTTAGCCTCTTTTCGGTTGCATTTCATGCAACACATACAAACTTTAACTTGTGGAAGTTCTTCCTACACCTCTCTCTCTCTCTCTCTTCAAGTAAGTCTCTTATTCCTTCACATTAATTTCTCATATTTTTACTACTAATTCCTCTTCAATTCAATACCAAAATCTTGTTGATTTATCAAGTAAAATCTAAATCATGAATTTTTTAATCTAAAAATTACTATTCATTTCATTGTTCATTTCAAGAACCCAAATGCATTTATGATATTTTTAAAGCTTAAATCTTTTATTTCTAGCTTGTTTATATGAAATGAAACCATAATCTGATGCTATATAGTTATTTGATGAGAGAAAAATGTGAAAAACCCAAGCATCTAACATGCTCTCATTTCTTGTTCTTAAGAGTATTGAAGATCTTTGTTGGATTAATTTTGATCTTTTATTTTTAGCTCTTAGGTGAGTGATTCTTACCTTTCTTATGAATTACAATGTGACTATTTAATTTTAATCCACTGAATGTTTGTGTAAGTTGAAAAAAAATATGTATTTGTGATTGTATAGCAAAGTTTGAGTTTGAATGGACTTATCGATATAAATTTGGTTTCATCTTTAGAAAAGCTGAAATTTATGCTTGTTAAAGCATCTAAAGTAATGGTATATTGAACCTATATGATTTGGTGAAAATTAGATAATTTTTCCCTATTTTGGGTGTTGTTCCTCTGCAATTCCGGAATTCATTAATTGAATCACCATATTTACATTGATTCTGTAATCATGCTAGTAGAAATCAAGTTATATTATGTCTTATGATTTGAATAAAAAATCTAATTATTTTCTTGCGATTTGAACCAAACCTCCCTTACCCTATTTTACAATTCCAATCATAATTTTGATCATGTTCATATTTTAGCTTCTTGAAAGTCTACAATTTTGGACAAGCTTATTAGCATTTTGCACTAAATCCTTACAAGTTGAATCAAAATCTTTTTATTTGATCCCCTCGATTATAATCGAGTTTCTATTTGAATTTTAAACACAATCATACTCATAATTCTAATCACATCTTTAGATTTATACACCCTATTTAGCTTAAATTCATTTCTCTTTTAGACAATTCTCATCTTCTTGACCTAACTTTATATAAATCCTAACCAATTCCTAATATGATTGTAAATAAGTTTTAAATAAGCAAATCATAAGCTAATATCAATCAATCTACTAATTGCATATATATATATATATATCTATATTGAGGCTATGGCAACAACCTTGATAGTTATAATGATAATGTGATAAAAAATGTGTGATTGTGATTGTAACAGAATGTGAACTATGTAACATAATTGTTATAAGATACAATACTACTTGAAACCTTGAAATTTTCCCATGAAACATGGGATAAAGAATGATGATAATGAGATGTGATTGATGTGAGGAGATAGGGGATATGAATCAAATACAGGATCTACACTTTTTGATATAAAGTAAAGGATAAGATAGGACCTGGAGGGATAAGGCTGGTGATTGTATGGGATAAGGCTAAAAAGGAGTAACAAGAAGAATGTTTTATTATTAGTATTTATTTTGCTTCTTACTTGAATTATTTTTTTTTGAAAAATACTGAATAAGATATAATGTGACTTGATAATGTGATGATTGATGATGATGATTGAGGCCATAAGAAAATTGTGGTACTTTATAATGTGTCAATGATAATGTGGTATGATGACATTCCGAGGTTAGTTTATAAGACTTATGATTTGTTTATTAAGCCTGGTATGAAATATGATTATATGGCTATGATATATAGACGTATTGTTATTATTGAGAAATTCGTAAGTTAGATACAAATTTATGTCACTGAGCCCATACTTACTCTTCTGTGGACTATTTTTTTCATATTCTCAAGAAATTGCAATTATTTCACCTCTTGAAAAGTAAGAATGAACAACAATCCTATGAATATCACTATTGATGTCTTTACTACCATTATTGACAGTCCTCTTAGGAGTGTACTAGATAAAGATTCACCACATCATTGTCTTAAACTTAGCTGTCTGTGAGGTTTTACATGAAGTTAAGATTATTCCTTTAAAACCCCTAAATATCTTTTTAATGGTGGTCATGGGATGGTTTGACCTATATGGTTTCAACCATCTATCTATATATTTTTCTAACTTTTGAAAATCTGAAATAGAATGGCCATAAATTATCCTAAGGGCTAGTTAGTTTAACTTATGCTTTTTGGGTTCATAATAAGAAATAGGTTAATCTAACTTTTTGGCTTGCCTTGCCCTTGTCAGGATATGGGGTTGTATAGGGATAACTCTTGGAATAGGTTGGTTCCTACATAGTTTTTAAGGACTAGCTAAAAACCTCTTGAACTGATGTTTAAACTAGCATGTTCCTATTGGGTAATGCCTTTGTACATAATAAAAGTATGTTTACATTCCAATTTGCCTATCTTTCTTTTTATAAGTCTATTATTCTTAAACAACCAATTGAGATTAAGAGAATGTGATTAAAAAGTATTGTAGTGAGCATAAGTAGAGAAGGATAAAAGAGATAGTAGTAACAAATTAGAGGCTAGTGTTTATCAATCAGAGATTGATATTCATGCCGGTTATGGTTAGGGATTTGGGTCATCACACCATGTAACATGTCTCTTAGAAAGACACAATTTGTTATTCTACTAGCACCATCAATAGTTTAAAAAACCCAAATCGATCAAAAAAATGATCCAATACAATATATGGTAAAACTAACGTTAAAGGTTGAAAAGCTTAATGCTTCACTATTAGTATAAAAGAACCAATTCTTGTAAATAAAGTACCTTTGAGAAAATCCCAGATGGTTCTCAAACCAGAAATTACTAATGATTATATGGTATATCTGTAAGAGCACGAATTTGACATAATGATGGTAATGATCTCATCAATTCCCAAGAAGACATTTTAAGTCCTAACTCTTTAGAATTGATAAAGGCTATAAATGATGAATTGCTTTAATGATCTATAATAATATGTGAAATCATATAGAGTTTACCTATTGGTTGCAAGCCTATTGCATAAGTGGGTCTTTAAGACCAAAAAAACGATACTCAATGAGTGATTGAGAGGTATAAGGTCATATTCGTGGCAAAAGGCCACATTTAGAAAGAAGACATTGATTATAGAAAAATTTCTTATTTGTTTTAATTAATGACTCATTTAGAGTTGTTCTGGTATTGGTAGCTCAATTTGACTTAAAGTTTCACTAGATGCATGATGGCATTTTTGAATGGTAATTAGCTTGAAACTATTGGTGTAAACTAACCATATAATTTTCAAAAGAAGAGTAAAGAACACTTAGTATATAAATTGAAAGGATTCATAAATATGATTTGAATAAAACGTCTAGACAATGATATTTCAAAGTTGTTGAGATTATTTCTTCTTTTGGATTCAAAGAAAATAATATAGCTCAATAAATCTATTTTAAGTTGGATATGGGTATATTTATATTTCTAGTCTTATGTTGACAATATTCTCCAAGAAAACAATATTATAAGCCTTATGATTGAAACAAAGCATATACTGTTTGCATACAAAAAATCTTAGCAATGCATTTTTCATACTGGGCATATGGATCCAACGTGATAGATTCGGGGTCTTCATGGCTTGTCTTAAGAATTATATATTGAAAAGGTGCTTAGAAGGTTGAATGTATTTTATATGCTTTCTAAGTATTGCACCCTTCTAGAGACGTGAGATTCTTTTTAAAGCCCAATGTCCTCAAAATAATGTGATGATTATTTCTATTATTGGTAGCTTGTTATATGCTCAAGTATGTACACATCTTGATACTGCTATTGGTTTAGTGCACTTAGGAGGTATTTGACTAATTTTGGTCAAAAATATTAAACTAATGCAAAGAAAGTTATAAAGTACTTATAAGGTACAAAAAATCTTTGCGTTGACTTATAGTAGATCTAGTAATCTGATTGTTGTAGGTTACTTTGACTTTAATTTTATTGATTGTCTAGATAATAGGAAGTTGATATTTGGATACATCTTTATGATGATAAGAGGAGTTGTACTGTGGAAACTATCGAGTAGTCAATTGTAGCAACCTTTATTATGGAGGTAAAGTGTGTCGCTTGTTGTTAAGCCACTTGTGAGGCTATTTGGTAAAGGAATATGATAGCTAGATTAGAAGTTATGCAAAGCATATCTTGGACCTTAATCATATATTGCAACATTGCTACCATAGTGAATTTCTCTAAAAAAAATAATAATGAAAGTACTGCCTGTATAAGGTATTGAATTTGATATGAAGTATTAATTTGTTAGAGAAAAAGATATGCAAACATTATACATGTTGTCACAAATCATATGCTTATGGATCCACTAACCAAAGGCTTAGGAATTGTTATGGGTGAAAATTGATCTTGCCCAAGAAAGCTGAAGGCTTAGTAGAAATTAAGTTCGAAGGACGTTCAGCTCGTTGAGGACAAGTGCACGAGGTCCCGACTCGCAAGTTTAGTAAATTGTCCTAACTCGTCAAGTCCCGGCTTGCACAAAGATTGAGCTCATCTCCCGATCTTGAGCCCATCCTTGATGATTGAAGGTTAGTGACCTCTCGCCAGGGGTCTCGACTTGTGAAGAACAAGTATCACCCCGAGGCCAAGAGCTCCATGAGAAAGAGTCCTAGACAGGCTTGCATCAAGTATGCATCCTAGCCAGCCAAAGGGGCCCACCCCACAAAAAGTAGCTTGCAGTAGTCAGATTGCAGGAGTTCTTCTATCTTTTATATTTATTTCTTAATATAACATAACTGTAGCTTATAATCATTGCATGTAACCTTTCTTCCTTTATAAATAGGAAATCATTGTTAGAAAAGGAAGAGGTTGAAGAAAAGTAAGAAAAAGCTCTATAAACTTTCTCTCAAAATCAATAAAAGCTCTGTTGTGGATGTAGGGTCTGATGCCACCCAGATTTAGTTAAACCACATTAAAAATATTGCCTGTCGCTCCCTGTATTCTCCTTTCCTCTCTATCATCTCTCTCTCGCACGATTCTTAGGGAAATAGTTTGGGTCTCAGAACCATTCTCCGTTGACTGGAGTTTGTCCCAGAACCAAATTCTACCATCAACACTTTGGCACCATCTATAAGGACCTGTCTATTTCTGAATCATTTTTTTGTCCAGCTCCAATG
Organism: Saraca asoca; assembly: GCA_026873985.1. Lineage (NCBI taxonomy): Eukaryota > Viridiplantae > Streptophyta > Magnoliopsida > Fabales > Fabaceae > Saraca > Saraca asoca. Next base: position 17,938 of record JANHAO010004138.1, read on the forward strand.
ACGAAAGGAAGGGCCACTAGGAATTCAAGCACTTCGACAGTTCAACCAGCAGCCCCTCAGTCACCTCTTGAAGACATGGTAAGAGAGTTGGTTGAAGCTATTAGAGTGCTAGCACAAGCGCAAGCTCAGGATGCATAAAGGCAAGAAAAAATCATAGCACAGCTCTAGTAGTTGAGATAAGAAACTCAGAAAGAGGTTCGTGAGGACCACCAAACCAGTAATCTGGGGGCTCACAGCAAGCTGAGAGCTCTGGCCCCCAACCTGAAGCCCGGGATCTAATAATGAAGCAAATCCTCCAAAAGCTAAAGCAGCTAGAGGAATGCCCCCAATCTCAGAACAATCAACCTCATTACGAAGAAAGCTCGCCATTCTCTATGGAGATCAAAATGCAGCCCCTTCCACAGAAATTCAAAGTGCTTGCAATCCTGTTGTATGACAGAAACAATGACCTGAGCGACCATCTGGACGCATTCAATGTCCAAATGGATTTGTAAATAGCTGACCCCTTCATCAAGTGTCGTATCTTTCCAGCCACGTTGGGAGGTATCCCTCAGGCATGGCTCAGGAGTCTCCTGGCTTATAGCATCAATAGTTAGAAAGAATGCCAAAAGAAACTTATCGACCAATATCGAGCATTGAAGAGGCAGCTCATGCCTCCCTGCCACCTCGTGATGGTCTTTCAGCTCAAGGGCAAATCACTGAAAGATTACATAATCGGGTTCGGATATAAAGCCAACTTGGTGGAAAATCCTTCTAAGGAAAGCTTCTTAATAGCAATCTCAGTGGGACTCCACAAGGACGGGAAGCTATACAAGAGCCTCTACAAGTCCTCGACTCGAGATCTCGCTGAATTCTATAAGCAAGCTACCAAACAAATAAGATAAGAGGAAACCTTCAAGATGGAAGAGCCCAAGCAGAGGGCAGATGCCAGTGCTCCCACCGCAGGCAAAAAAAAGGGTGACGAGAGTTATAGTCACGACCTCAATCCTCAGCTTGTGAAGAAGGCAAAACCTTAGTGACCTCAGCCTAAAGGTCACTTTGAAAGCTACAATATCCTGTTAGACATGCAGGATAAGATTTTTGCCACGGAGAGGCATAAAGAAGATTTTAGAAAGCCCATGCCAATAAGATCCCCCAGCAAGTTTAGAGACTCTAGTAGATTCTGTGCTACACCACGACGAGGTCGGACACACCACCTTAGAATGTTGGGCACTAAAGGATACCATAGAAGACCTTATCAGAAGAGGTTGTTTACAGGATTATGTGGTAAGGCCATTGGAGTAGTGAGCTCAACAAACTTAATGAGTCACTGATCGAAAGCCAGAGTCTTCCACCAAAACCATATTCTGATCCTATAATATTCTAAGATTAATGATAGAATGATGAACTTTTGTTGACTAATGACTCCTAGTGAAATGCTGTGCAAAAAGAAAGCTATTCTTTGTTGATTTGATTTGATTTTTAGCTGACTAGCTAACACGTGAAAGTGCCATAAAAATAGCAATGAGCTATCATCTCACTACCTAAGAAAAACATCCGAGGGTGAGATGGTGCAAAGCTTACCTCATGATAAGAAAAACATTCGAGGGTGAGATGGGGCAAAGCCTACCTCGTGATAAGAAATACATATGAGGGTGCGACAGCGCAAAGCCTACCTCACGATCAAAAAATGCATCCGAGGGTGAAATGGTGCAAAGCCTATCTCACGATAAGGAAAAACATCTAAGGGTGAGACAATGCAAAGCCTACCTTGCAATAAGAAAAATATCCTAGGGTGAGACGGCCCAAAGCCTGCCTCGCGATAAGAAAAACATCCAAGGGTGAGATGGTGCAAAGCCCACCTCATGGTCAAAAAATGCATCTGAGGGTGAGACGGCGCAAAGCCTACCTCATGGTCGAAAAATGCATCTGAGGGTGAGATGGCGTAAAGCCTACCTCACAATAAGAAAAACATTCGAGGGTGAGAAAGCGCGAAGCCTACCCTATCGACACATGTGAAATAGATAAAACTACTATTAAACGAGCTATGAGCTCATTGTAGCATGAGGATGCTAAAATAGATCTGCTGCAACTCTCATGCAATCACATATCCATAGCTAGCATGTGGCCAAAAGATCACAACTTACATATGACCTTTTATCAAATGTAGCTTACATGCGTCCTGACTATTGCTCGTTACAAAATAGGGCAATCAAATGACAAGATTAGCTACAAACTACAAATATGGCTAATTGGTTAGAAAAAGCATTTCATTGATTCCCAAAAATATACATCCAACAATGTACAAAGAATCCAGTACAACATTCAAGGGCTATACAGAAAAACTCATACATTAAAAAGGCCTTATTCAATGAGGTAAAATTACATCAAAGGAGCGAAATATAGAAACAAAAGCTAAAACAGCCTTAGGCTGGAGATGAAAATAGAAAACCAACTACCACCAGTAGGAAGACTAGCGAATCTAGCCACTCCTACTGATATCCCTCCTAAGCCAGCGGTTCCTCCTAGACCAGACCTTGTGTAATTCAAACAGACGGTATGAGTCTAGCTAGCAGGGCCAAAGATCACGATGTAGCTGTGAAGAAATAACCCAAGATCTACACAAGATCTTTCCCATAGCTAGCATAAAGATTTATGCACAGAGGCCATGTGTAGAAGGCTATCCATGCCTCAAAGCCATATGCAGAAGGTCATACACGCCTCAATGCTTCACTAGAAGCTGAACCAGCAAAAATATTTGGAGTCCTAACTGATACCTCCATCTGATCACAAAGAAGCAAGAAGAGCTTCTCAGGCTTTATGAACTAATTCGGGTTCAATAGATGACCCAGCAGACAAAAGACCATGCCTGATCGAATGGTCCTGAGAAAATCAGATTGCCACACCAACGGCTAGAAAGCAAGGCTAGAAAAGGAAATCTGGCCAAGATATGATAAAGTGAAAGATTGAAAGCCCGAAATGACAACTTGGCAGAGTAAAGTACTTTGATTGAAATAGCAAAAGTCGCAACTCCCAGTCCACAAAGTGAACTGAGAGTTGAGGGGCTTATGTTATGGGTGAAAATTGATCTCACCTAAGAAGGCTGAAGGCTAAGTAGAAATTAAGTCTGAGGGACATTTAGCTCACTAAGGACAAGTGCACGAGGTCCCAGCTCGTGAGTTCGATAATTTTTCCCAACTCACCGAGTCCCAGCTCGCCAAGTCCCGACTCACACAATGATTGAGCTCCCCCCCTAATCTCGAGCCCGTCCTCACTAATCGAAGGTTAGTGACCTCCTGTCAAAGGTCTCGATTGTGAAGAACAAGTATCCCCTCGAGGCCAAGAGCTCCGTGAGAAGGAGTTCTAGATAGGCTTGCATCAACTTTGTATCTTAGCCGACCAGAGGGGCACACCCCACAGAAAGTAGCCTACAGTAGCTAGATTGCAGGAGTTCTTCTATTTTTTACATTTTTTTCTTGATGTAATAGAACTGTAGCTTATAATCATTGCATGTAACCCTTCTTGCTCTATAAATAGGAAATCATTGTTAGAAGAGGAAGAGGCTGAAGAAAATTAAGAAAAAGCTCTGTAAACTTTCACTTAAAATCAATAAAACTTCCACCATGGACATAGGATCCAGTGCCGCCCGAATTTAGTTGAACCACGTTAAAAATACTACCTGCCACTCCTTCTATTCTCCCTTCCTCTCCATCATCCTCTCATCTTCTCTCTCTCTCGTATGATTCTCAGGGAAATAGTTTGGGTCTCAGAACCATTCTCCATTGATTGAAGTTTGTCCCAGAACTAAATTCCACTGTCAACAGGAGTTAAATTGTTTGTAAACAAATGACCAAAATAAATTTGTCTAAATCTTTTGGTGTTCAAGGTTAGTGGGAGTTGTCTTGCCCCACAATTAGAGTTTGAAGATTTAAAACTAATCTTAGGATCTTTCCTTTATTCCTTTAGGGGAATGTTATACTCCTTAACTAAAATTTATTTCCTTGAAAAGTTAATGTAGCAAATTGATTTATTTGAAATTAATTGATTAATTGTCTAAACAAAAGATTAATATGTTTAATAGATGTAGTGCACTAATGAAATGTAAAAGAGTAAGATAAAAAGTAATCAATATCACAATTTTTAAAGTGGTTTAACTTCAATTGAAACTATAGATGAAGTCTACTCCACTTAGACAATCCTCAACTAGAACACCTCTTGAATTAAAAAAAAAAATATTAGGATTACCAGGCTCTTGAACTGCCAATAAGTTTACAAAAGACTACAATAAGGGGGCGTTTAGTAGGGGGAAAGTTTTTACTTTCCCAGGAATCCTAGCTTGGGAAACATTGTTTCCTATGTTTGGTATACAATTTCTAAAAATGAGATTCCCAGGAAACATTATTTCCCAGGAATCATTTTTAGCAACTTTCCCACAAAAACATTCCCATGCCCATGGGGGAGGTGGGAATCTTAGTTTCCTATAGGCATGGGAATGTTTTTGTGGGGAAAAAAGACATATATACCCCTCATTAATGGGAAAAAAGACATATATACCCTTCACTTTCTCTCTTATCATTTCTCTTACATTTTCTCTCTCATTCTTTCTCTCACACTTTCTCTTTCATCCCCTCTGTCTCATTTTCTCTCTCATTCCCTCTCTTACTTTCTCTCTCATCCTTTCTCTCACACTTTCTCTCTCATCCCCTCTCTCACTTTCTCTCTCTTATTCTCTTTCTCTATCATCCCCTCTCTCACTTTCTCTCTCATCCTCTCTCATACTTTCTCTCTCATTTCCTCTCTCATTTTCTCTCTCATCCCCTTTCTCACTCTCTTTCATCCCCTCTCTCACTTTCTCTCTCATCCTTTCGATCACACTTTCTCTCTTATCCTCTCTCACACACTCTCTCTCATCCCTTCTATCACTTTCTCTCTCATCCTTTCTCTCATATTTTCTCTCTCACTCTCTCTTATTCTCTTTTTCTCTCATCCCATCTCTCACTTTCTCTCTCATCCTTTCTCTCTAACTTTCTCTCTCATCCTCTCTCTTTCACTATCTCTCTCATCCTTTTTCACACATTCTCTCTCATCCCCTCTCTCACTCTCTCTTACACTTTCTCTCTCATCCTCTCTCTCACACTTTCTCTCTCATCCTTTCTCTCACACTTTTTCTCTCATCCTCTCTATTTTTTAACTTAAAATAGATAGGGATATTTTTCTCAAAAATGCCAAGATTCCCAGGAAAGTTACATGAGAATCAAACGTGGGGATGTCTAACATTCCTAGGAATGTTTAAGGTAAATCAAACACATTTTTAACATTCCCAGAAATCATCATTCCTAAGAAACATGATTCCCATGAACGAAAAAAGAATCAGTATACCAAACGCCCCCTAAAAGAATTACAGGGATCTTGACACCAAGAAGAATTTCTACAAGCTCTTCCACACCTAATCTAAAACACAAGAAATTAATAGGCTCTTGCAGATCTAAACACAAATTTCTAAATACCTAGAAATCAACAGAACGATTAAGGTAAGTGATACAATACCAATTTTGTTTGAGAGATAATTCTCAAACTATCTAAGATGAATCTGTAGTATCTTCAATTTAGAAGTTTTTGGATTTGCAATAAAAGAAGATGATAATCTTGTGAAGCACAATCTTCTTAGAAAATTTCACACTTAAGGAAGATAGCAACAGATGTGTGGTTCTTGAACCCTAAGCTATTTTTTGGTTTGGGAGATACGCAGTCAGGAGCATGATGAAGATGGTGAAGAGGAAGAAAGGTAACAGGATGCACAATCTTTAACATGATTCGGCTAAATCTAGGTAATATCAGACCCTATGTCCATGATGAAGCTTTTATTAATATAAGCAAAGAGATTTTTATAGAATTTTAGCTTACAAGTCTTCTGGCCTTCCCTCCTTCTAACAATGAGTTCATATTTATAGAGGAAGGAAGGGTTACCTATAATGATTACAAGCTACAGTTCTGTTACATCAAGAAATAAATGTAAAAGATAGTAAGACTCTTGTAATCTGGCTGTTATGGGCTGCTTTCTACAGGGTTGGCCCCTCTTGTCGATTGCAGGTTAGCATATGTGTGTCTAACACTTAATCCCGCTTCATTTGAGCAAGATGTCCGTCCGCCTGAACTGGAACTCTCAACTTAGGGTCATTGTGGTAGGTCGCTTAGTGAGCTCGGTACTATCTTTGTAGCATAGTGAGTTCGAGCAAGATGGCTAGCTCTTTAGTGAGCTGGTCTTTTAGTGACCAAGTTGTCTCGTCATCTAGCGAAGAGTGAAGAAGTGCTCGCTGGGCATCTTCAGCTACCTGGGTAACTTAGCTTATGCTAGGCTTATGCTGACTTATTCTTCAAAGCTGATTTTTACCCATAACATAAGCCCCCTAACTCTCAGTTCACTTTCAGGACTAGGAGTTGTAATTTTTCTAAGGTTTTGTATGTAGTCAAAGTCCTTGTTTGTCTGAACTGTCATTTCAGATTTCTTTTCTATCTTTTCATTCTACTTCAGACCATAATTTCGTCTATTCACAATTTTCAGCTGTTGGCATGGTAATGCCACTTGTTTTGGGTCGTCAGATTAAAATCAGCCAGATATCTTCTGGATTTTTCAATGGACTGAGCTGGCCTTTTTATACCCTAAGGGTCTTCTTTCTTTTTCTCAGAAGAGTTCAATGGAAGAGTCTATCGAGCCCCCTACGTTTTTGATACTTTGGCTTCTAGCGAAGCTTTTTGAGGCATGGATGGTCTGTTGCAAAATGTTTGGAGGCATGGATAGACTATTGCATATGGCTTCTGTTGGTGTATGCCCTAGAAGCCAATCATAGGATGATTGTTTTTGCATACATTGTATTACGTTTTAATGGCAATTCAATTATTAT
>JANHAO010004139.1:0-24727 GCA_026873985.1 Saraca asoca
AAAATAGTTTTTAGAAACTATTTTTAAAAAACTGTTTTCAAAAATAATAAAACAAAAACACCTGAAAATACTTCCAAACAGGCCCCTAATGGCCTTATATACATATTAATCACACCTTCAGTCATGTTTTTGGATGAATAATGAGTAGCCATGTGTTCATGGCATACCTTTGGTGTGAATGAGATTCCTACCTTGGACTTGAAGACTAAGTCGCACTACTCATGCATGACTTTGTGCGTGCAAGCTCAAGGACATGCTGATGCATGGTGGATCCTTAGTGGGTTGTTCTATCAGTCCTGGGCTTTCTTACCATGTTCTAATCTAGACAGTTGACTACGGCCTAGCGGATTGATACTTTCAAGTAACTTGCTTATTGCTGACTTAAACTCCCTCTATTGCCATTAGATCGGTCGACTGGATAGAGCCTAATGGATCTTCATTTTGGGTTGTATCACTTGTCTCCTTATCCCTATATGTCATTGTTCAACCATGGGGGATGTCTCATCTTCCAATGCCAACTAATAAATAGTTATTGTAGGTGCTAATTATGATGCTCACATTCTTGAGGTAAATCATGAGCCATAAACATCATCTCATAACCTAAATTGCCATCTTGGTCGTCCATTCCTTTTCATTGCAACTGTTGGATCAACTCCCTTGCTCCTTTTAAATAGTCTGGCAATTTTTTAAAAAAACACTTTGCCTTTAAATTTACATAGAGATGTCCCCCTCTTCGTGCTTCCAAGTCTTCTTCACTTTTTCAATGATTTTTGAATTTTTCTCTCTTTTAGGTGTGACTTTCTTCCTTTACTCTCCATGATTTTGGTTAAAAAGCTTATTGTTTTTCAATTTCATGCCTTTGAGCTTTATTTTCATGTTTATGTACTTGTTATATTACAAAATGCATTATTGTTTTTCCTTGTCATTTATCCATGTTTTTTTTTCTTTGCTTTAATTTGTGTGTTTTACTGTGCCTATGATGGCTTTCCATATGATTTTCTGGAACTATTGGTTTTTTCCTTGCTACAAAAAACCTCTGCTTTCATGGCTTTTTCCATTCCTCCTTTTTGCAAGCCATCATTCTTGTTCTTTAGTGTTGTTGCCTTTTTGCCTTTTCATCACTAAACCTAATCTCTTTTTGCTTTTGCTTGCTTTTTGAAGGCATATTCTTAACTTTTCACCTTTTTGTTTCATGTTTAGAAGGTCGAGTGACCCTATTGACTTGTCCTTTAACTCTAATTTATTGTTGTCCTTGGATCTGAAAGAGTATTCCTTTGAAAATATTACTTTTTGTTTCGCTCTCGGGATGGTAATGAAGTCAAACGAGTTCATCTAATCAATGCAACCCCAGAAGATTTGAAATGGATTCATCCTAACGTGAAGATGATCATAGCTTCTCCCAAATGGCAAAATCCAAAACTTATAAAAAGCTTAGAGGCACTCACATCACCAAGGAGTCTATCGAGGGAATTTCATTCAAGCCCGATGAAGTATATGAACACTCATGCAACCATGATACAACTTCGTTCATTATGTTCTATGGTGATGTTACTAATTACCCACATGTCTCCCCTCATTTTACCACATTTTAGAAAGGCATTTGGCACACTCTTAATGTTTACTCATCCTAACTTACGTGGAATGCCTAGGTATTCCTTCTCTGCTTTAAAGTGTTGTGCGTTGGTCTGCATCGCAACTTTTCTATGAATATATTCTTCTTTTTCTTCACTTACTCTTAGTAGAAACCTGGAGGTTGGGTTCATTTCACTTAACGATCAGATCGTGTTATCATTAAGAACATATTTACTAATGTTCGAACTTAAAAGAATTCTTTCTTCAAAGTTTACACTATTAAGGGGTTTCACCCCTTCTTCTTTCATGACGGCAATTGCCTTTACCCTGTGAAGTGGACAACTCCTGCTAACCAACCACAGAATTTCCCTTTTGTAGAGTTTTCTAATAACTAGGAAGATCTCATTGCTTATGGCACTAAGACCATTTGAAACTTAGTTTGTTCTTCATATGTACTTTTCTTGTGCCATGTCTTATTTTTATCCTTGTTTTGCAAAATAAATTCAAGTTTTCTTCTTTTCAGATTCTTCTTTATATAGTGAGGTTGTTGAACTTCATCGATCGAAAATGGACTCTGAGTGGCTAGAAGAAATCTATGCTTATGCTTCGGCTTAAACAAAAACCCATTGCTCCTTTGGTTGCTCAAATAGAAGTTGTGACATCGGGACTAAATTATAAGGTTATGAGCGGTCAGACATGCTTGGGACATTCTAAGGTATACCTTAGCCGTTCAAAAACTCTACCCTCCCACAAATGTATTTGTAGGTTAAGTAACTTTTCAAAGGATAAGGGGGTTAGTACCGTTTTTGATGTCTTTACCCCGTCCACAAAGAAAATCAAGGTGGGGTGTTGGTCAGAGATTTAAATGGTCGATATACTAGAGGGTGTCGATTTCAACTTTGATACTATCGACATCTTATGATATAAAAATATGGACTATTCTTTGTTTCTACATGGCCAACTATTAACCCCGATTGACTAAGAAATGAAGCCTTTCTCCATAATCATGGCCCAATTCACCTTATCAAGTCTTCTACTGTCCTGTTTGTTTGATCGGCTGCATCTATCCTGTTTGCCATTTTAGCTTTGGTGTTAGCTCATCAAATGAAGATCCAAGTTGGTTAAAGAGAAATATGTTATGAAGGCCTAGAAGGAAAAATTGGCCAAGTTGCTCCTTTAGGGGGATCAAGCTCTGGAAGTTAAGCAAAAGGGTCAAGCTGATGACAAGAAGATTTTTGCAGCCAAGGAGAAGAAGCCATGGGAAGAAATCGCTAAGGTGGAAGTTCTTGGCTACCCTATATACCAATCGGGCTTTGACTAGGCTATTGGGCAAGTGAAGTACTTTAACTCTGACTTGTCGATAGACTTCTCCAAGATTAACAAAAGCATCTCCCTTGAAAACATTTTGAAGAAGATCAGCCAGGCTTGAATATATGTATATTTGTTTTTGTTGTCTTAATGCTAATGCTTTGTACTTTAGTATAGTTGGGTTGCTTTATGACCTTCTTTTCTTGTTATAATGAATGCTACTTACGTGATTGTTCATCTTTTTGCCCTTTTTTTCACTTTAATTTTATTTCATATTTCGGCTTCCAATGGGCTGTTCATTTCGTTGATGCTTTCTAAGACCCCCAAAGTGCTGATCGTTACCTTGTATTACTTTGCTCTTTATTGCTCTTGACATCCAATGGGTTGATAAGTATTTTTTTAGCCTCTAATGGGTCATTCATTTTTTTTTTACTCTTCTCTTGCTTTTTTTTTTTGTATGGATTGTTTTATCATTCATTGTGTTTGCTTAAGTATGTGAAACTGCTTAGACTTGAAGTGCCGATGGACTATTTGAGCTTCAATTGTCAAGGGACTAATCGGGCTTTGAGTGCTAAAGGACTACTCGAGTTTTTAATAATAGAATAAGGCAAGTCTAATGGTGAGGAATGATGTTCTTTTTCATTTCATTTTTAACTCATTTTATTTACATAGTTTGTCGACCGACTAACTTCAAATTTATATGTGGTAAGCCTTGAATTTCAGCAAGTAGTATGAGAGTATATGAGTGAGCAAGCTACATGATGGCCTTATATAGATGTCGATCACATCTTTGGTCTTGCTTCTAGATGAATAATGAGTAGGCACATGTTCATAGTGTACCTCTGGCGTAAGCGAGACTCATGCCTTGTGCACTTGAAATGATGTCATGCAACTCGTGCATGACTTTGTCTGTGCAAGCTTAAGGACGCGTTGGTGCACTACGGATCGTTACTAGGATGTTTTATCGGTCTGTGATCTGCTTGTCATGTTTTGGACTAGTTGGTCGGCACGGCTCTTCGGACTAATATGTTTAGGTATCCTGATTATTGTTGACTTGAACTCGCTCTATTGCCTTTGGGCCAGTCAACCAAACATAGCCCAATGGATGTTCATTTTGGACTATATGATGTCTGATCCAAAATACAAGGCTTTAATTGATTCAGTATTCATAGCAGTCACTACTTCAATAGTTCCCATTTATGAAATACTTTAAAGTGCACATTTAATGTGGTGTTTGCTACAGGTTTTGAAAAGAAAACAATATTATTTAAAACTAAAATTAGGCATATATACTGTTATTCAATACAAGTTGCCAATTTGCAAGCTTTTTCTTTCTAAGATTTAAATTATAAATATGTAATTATGTATTTATATTAATTATGTATATTTAAATTATAAACTATAATTTATGTACATAAAGGTATTTTAAAATTAAGGTCATATTTGTATCTAAGAAAGCATATGACAAAAGTTGTAATTTTATTTTTTACATACTTATTATACATAAAAACATGAATAAAGTTGGCTTTTTTGTATAAATTTTTTTACAAATATTTCATAGATGATGTAAAAGTTTTTAAATACCTAACTTAGCATTACCCTCAAATTACATAGTTGTAGCTACCCCTCAAGTTAGATAGCTTCAACTTATAGTCAAAATCATTTTTTATGAAACATAAATGATGGAGTTTATGATCGATAATCATTTCTGTCTACATAATTAGAAGTATGATTTTAATTTAAGAATGCTTTTAAAAATGCGTAGGAGTATGACCGTAAGAGCAATCTTAATTAAACTATAAATACGTAATTAATATACATAATTTATAGTATCGATTATAAGTCTCTAAGCATATATCAACTTGAGTGAGTATATGTTCACACCTTACATGTAGTTTCTGAAAATAAATGCTATCAATCTTTGATATCCCTTCTGGTAGATACCCATTAAAACATCATTGAACTAAATTCTGGTTATTAACTACTTCCAGCATAATTTAAATATAACAGCAATCATAGTTGTTTGAAATCACTTATAAACAATTTTAACTACAATCAAACTAACTGTGATTTTAAAACATGAAATCATAAAAAATAAAATAAAATCAATAATGGAAACAAGGAAAGTTTAAAGTAAATGGACAAATTCATTCTTAAAAGATTAGTTTGATATTAAATTAGTTCTCAATTTTGTTTTGACATAAATTGAGTCTTTCCATTAAAGTTTGCTAATAGGAGAGCTAATGGAAGGACTTAATTGATATCAGACCAAAATTGATGAACAATTTAATATTAAGCAAATCTTTCATGGACAAATATGTCCATTTGCTCTTTTTTTTTGGAACGCCTATCATTGCCCATTATAAATTCCTGTCAAGCTTACACCTACGCTTAAACCTAATAATAAAGGATAATTCTACAGGAAATTTGATTTTTTAGAAGATTGAATATTTTTATCATTGCATTGTCTTTTTTACTAAATTTGAAAAAGAAGCAATCCAATGATGAAAATATTTAACCTCCTAAAAGATCAAGTTTTCTAAAAACATTACCCAATAATGAATAGACATGAAATTAGAAACTGTCAATTTGGACCAAATTTTCATACATCTACATCATATATTACATCAAATTAATCATAAATGAAGTGACAAGTTTCATTTGTAGCTGATTTTATTTAATACATACATGATACATATTTAAGAATTTGTTCAAACCCACTATCATGATTTTTCATTGCATGTTGCTCTTTTTTATGATCAAGGGAAAAATACAATTTACCTTTCTGTGGTATGATCCAAGTTTACTTTACTTATTGATAGTTTAAAGTGTTAAAATTAATCTATCTTAGTCAACACTTTGTCCATTCGTAATAATTTTTATAAAAAAAAATTGAATTTATACATTTTGATCACATGATCTCTCTTCTTTCTCCATTAGAATCACAAAATCAAACTAAGAATACAAAGTTATGATAAGCAAGGTTTTTTGACTAAGCTATCCAATTTATGAAGTAGCATTTCAGATCAAAGCTAAAATTTAAAGATATATTGTTAAACCTACCATTTACGTAATTTTAACTCCTTAATTTGATTTTGTAACTTTAATGAGAGACAAAAAAGATTATATAACAATTGTGAATTTCATTAATTTTTGGATGAAAAAATAGTGGAGATGAATAAAGTGCTAATATATCAAATCACATATGGGTTAATTTTGACACTCTAAATCATAATAAACAAATTACACTAGGGTCATATCACAAGTGGATAAACTTTATTTTCCCCATAGAATAATATTACACTTATATTTTTTTACCCATGTTCATCATTCACATATTTTCACATTTACCCATGAAACCTACTGCATTATTAGAAAATGTGAAATACTCACATCCAAAAAGAACATGACTTTTTCATTTTTCATTATACCCTTGCTTATCTATGTTTAAGTATATAACAGTAGCATCCAAAAGTGCCACGTGACAGCATATTTACAAAATTAGTACCAGAAGATGCCATATAAAAAGTATATCTCTTTTATTACAATTATCAATTACTAATTAATTAACAATGATATAATTAATCTATTATAATCCATATAATTAAGTGTGATATTAAATAATAATAATTTAAAATTTAATCAATTAAATATTAATTTAAATAATTTTGGTTTGGATTTTCAATTTTAAAAATAAATATTTAATAAATTAACATAATTTAAATTTACAAACCAAGCACTGAATGTATTTGAAATTAAAAATTCAATTTATACGATATTAAAATTATGATTCCACGGACTCTGCATTATTCAATTTGCTATAATGTGTAAATTTATTATGCATTACAATTAATATGAAGACGAAGCAAATAATGTGCAAATTGGAACATTTATTCAATCAAAATTCATATATGGAAGGTTCAAACTTCCAAATTTTAAATATGATATTCCATCAATTATCACAATTAATTTTGGAAATCAATTTTCCGTCTTACATTTTCTTTAGAACTCAATTATAATTAAATACCTTATTTAAATAAATTGTTTTTCTTTCTAATCTCATACTCACAACTATTGTATATTTTAAAATTTTAGTCATATTTTATCTAAATAATTAATTTTTCTAAAATACTAAAAAGTCAACTATACATTAGCTCAGGAGTATTTCATATTTTGTGGTTTTAGAAACTCAAACCCAATATCTTCTCCACATATTAATTATTACAAATAATAAATTACAATGAATTGAATATCAATAATATATCAATTATTGACAAGTGACAGTTTTTATTTCATGGTATTCAAAATTGTAATCAACTCAATTATAGAAAAATAAAGATAAAGGACACGTTTTATTCCATAAATTACTCTTAACTTTTAATATTTCACTCAAACAATCATTAAGACATTGAGTCCATTTTTTCCTGTATATATCATTATTTATATATTGTCTTCTCATCCTTCAACTTTCATATTCTTTTGTCATCTTTATGCAAATCTTCAATCAATTGAATTCGTGCACAAGAGAGCATAAAAAGAATGCAAAATAGTAGTTTTCTTCTTAGACTCTTAATTTCTGATATACCAAATCTTATTTTGGATTTTTTTTTTAATGAAAGGGTCTTTTTATATATGGTTGCAGAAGTTTAATTTGATAATCTAAAAATTGTTGCAAAAGCCTATGCAGTATTGGAGAGCTAAACTGCTACTTCAATAAGGCTGAAGTATATCTCTTAACAAGGATAATTATATAATCCTTACTTTCTTTTATTTTTCCATTTTACCAAAATTCAGTTCTATGAATAAATTGTCATTCTTTTTTTTTTAATTTTGGATTAAAAATATATATTTGTTTGTGTACATTTATTTATAGGATGTAGAGATTTTTATCTTCATTTTTTGTGTTGACATTGTATTTTCTAATTTTAAGGGTTGAGGAAATGTATTAGAGAATTGTTTATTATATATTTTCCAATTTAAAGCCTCCATTTCAATCAGTGGAAAAATACTATAACAGGTATTTCCCTTTTTATTTAGTTTAAGTTATTTTTTTGTTGTTCAGGTAGTTTGCCTACACTAACTATAAATTCATTTGGATTTTTGGTTGATTATTGTATAATAAGGAGTCATCAATTACAATTCTCTTATTGAAAATTTTCTAGTATGAATAGTAACAAGATCTAAGAGGTGACTACATCACAAATGATAAGCTAAAAACAAACAACAACATAGGCAAGGCAATGCAAAGTTGTGACCATTAATTGTTTTTGACATGTTATTTTTGTCACTTGTATGTAAGTTTCAATTAAGATTTTTTTTCTTCTTATTATTTATTTATTTTTTCAATTTTATGTAGTATTTAAAAAACTATATTCACATGGAGTTTAGATTCCAATCATTTTAAAACTCATTTATGCATTATAAGAGAATATTTATGAATATTAACATAAAATTAAAGTATATAATTATTTTGAAAATTTGGAATCATATCATTAGAATCTAAATTGAGTAGGAGTTTGTTATCATTAATATTTTAAATCTATCTTCAAAAGTTGTAGCAAGAATATTATTTTGTAATCATGTACAGATAGAGAAATGAATAGGTATTCTATGAATTTGATGATTGTTTTGTGTTGTTGGACTCTTCAATAAGCACATAAACATTTTAGCCGATAAACTATTTGTAATATGTTACTTCAATTGGTTTAAAATAGTAGTGGATTAATCCTATTCCAAAATATAGTTAATTTCTAAACTTTTTATGATATATAAAACTTCTGATTAATCATTACTATATACCATAAAATTTTTGCATATATTTAAAAAATATTTTAATTTGAAAGAAATTAGTTTGTTGAAGTTATTTGACATATGCTTAAATGCTATTTTTCAATATTGATTAAATTAAAAGTACTTTAAATAATTTTAAATATTATTTTACAATTTTTAAATGCAATAGGTACATATAATTAGAACATTTTATCTCTTGCATATATGTTTTATTAGTACTAATTTATTGAATGTGTTTTAAAAAGGTTTGACTTAATTTTCTAAATAACCAAATCTAGAAAATCATTTAAGAAAACTTTAAGAAATGAACATTAAGATTATGCAATTTGTGTGAAATAAAATAAGTAAAAATAGCATTTGGGAAATCAAATTCAAAATTAGTTTTTTATATTTTTGTCTCAAAATTAATTTTGAGGAAAATTAAAATGAAGTGAAATAAAATGAAGCAAAAGTAAGAAATTTTTGCTCCTTTTCAAAATTAATTTTGAGATAAAATAATTTTAGATTTAAGTTGTTAAATACAAAAATCATTCATTTTTCTGTCCAAAATTAATTTTGAATGGAATCCAAACATGCACTTCATTTTAATTAAGCTTACTTTTTTTTAACTTTTTATTTTTAATATTATTTTTTATATTTTATTGATATTTTAATAAATATTCTACGTATATTCAGTCATATTTTTGCACTCAAAAACAATTTTTAACCTTCATTCTCAAATATAAACTCATTTTTACAAAAGCAATTCACCTAAACTAGTTTTTCTCAATAGTACTTTTTTATGCAATATTAAAACAATACCTATGATTATGTGACCTGTGCCCAATATTAATGAGCTCAAATTAAAAAGAAATAATTAAAGGATTTTATCTAATATAGAATGCAGAATGCTATTTAAATTATCAGTGTTTAAATTAATTGAATAAGAATATTTATAATTTAATGGTAGAAGTTGTACAAAAAAATTTCCTTCAATAACTATTCACAAAAAAATAGAATCTGGTAACATGAAATTTATTTTACAAAAGTCAAATGATTTGTATAGTATGAGTTTTTAGAAGAAATGAAAGAGTGTGAAACAATAATTAAAATGTGATGAGTTTGACTTTAAATAAAGAATACTTAAGCAATCTATATTAAAAAAAAATACTTAAACAAGGATAGTTTAAAAATGATATAGAAAAGTATATAAATAGATAAATAAGAGTGCCAGTAACATGCTTTTTATAGATGGCCTTCTTTGGTCTATTTTCTCTCCCATCTCTCATTCACCCACACTATTAAAAAAATAAACATTAATATCTATAATTAAATATTTCATAGGAGTTATATATGTAGATACTTATAGGTTATGTTAATTTATTGTTTAACATACAAAAAGTAATTTATCAAATTCTCTAAAGTCCATTACTTTTCATTATCTATTTTTTTTTCATGCATTTTATGTCATGCACAAATTCATAATTAAAGTTAATTATTCTATTACATTAAAATTTTATTGAATAAAGTAAGATAATTTCATATATATTAATTACATGATATTACAATATTTCATACCATCAAGATAGCTTTAGTTATATTTATTTTATTTAAGTGTAACATACTCTCAATCATGACTGAATGTATCTCACCGTATTCAAACATTGCATGAATCAATTGCTATATCATGACAAATTATTCTTTAAAATTTTCATTATCTTATAACTTGAGTGGTGAGTTTATTTGCATTGATTTTAGTTTCGAAATTTGGTTGAAATTATTATTTTAATGATATGATAATTATTTACAAAGATTTTTTTTTTCTATTTGTCTAAGTCATCAAATGATTCATGATATATTTAGTGTGTAATACTCTCAACATATGAATAAGAAAAAGGTATAAGGTATAAATGTAATTTTAAAAAAAATATATAATAGATTTTAATTTATATTATTATTTTGAACTATCAACACCAAAATTTATACCTTGTTGGCTTATTTTATATTACATTGGTATTGGTATATATTAAAGTAAGTTAGACTCAATTATATTGATCATAGAATTGATTAAATTTTATGTTACTTTATTTAAGATTGAAATGATTTCAATTGGATTGATATATTATTTTATTCCGTGCCGGCCATTGGCACTCTACTAATTTCTACAGTTAATCTTACTTCTCTTAAATTTAATTTTGGTATAACACATAATTTATTATGCTTTGAAAGCTTACAAAAATTACATTTTTCTAATATATCCAATTAAAATATAGCATGTTTTTTTTTTAAAATTTTTTTTGAATATTTCAAGAAAGGAATATGTTTAGATTTTATATTGTAATAAATAAATATAACAATAGTAGCATAGATTATTTGTCTAACCCAATTATGCTTAGTCTGGAAACATATATTATGAGATTGAATTTGATTCAATCTATTTTGAATAGAAATGATTCTACTTATTTATAAATAAACTAGTTTAGCTTTTGTGTGTGTCACATCCCAATTTACAGAACGTGATCAGTGTAGAAGGTCATCATTAGAAAGCCCTTTACAAGCTTGTTAATACAACATCTTTACCAAATAACATAACATATCAAAACTTAATTTACATCGATACTTGACCAAATATTCACATACCAAATTCTAATAAAAATTTGATAGAATTTTCTCAGTTTTTCAGACACCTGTGCACAAGGCCTATACAACAACAAACATGGACTACACGCCCACTATAACCTATGCAACAATACAAAAATAAGAACGACCTAGATAACACAAATTTACATTATATTGGGCACTTAACAATCAAAATACATGCATATACAATCTTACCAATTGCCATAATTTTCACCATTCATATACCTTTAAACTCCACAGAAAGAGGTCTACTCGATCAATGAGCAGATCCTGTAACAGTGTGAGATGAAGGAATGGTAGGTGTATCCTCTGGCTTTGAAAAACATTGAGAAAAAGGAGTGAGTTTCATAGAAACTAGTGAGTAAATAATCCCATAGAAAACCAAACTTGATTTATAATTTATATTCGAAATTCACATGATAAAATATGTATATAGTCATGAAGATACACTTACTTGTTTGAAAGTCATGATTTTAAAATAGATTTGAAAACTTTCGCTTGTCAAGAAAAATAAATAAATAAAATATAATGTTCAACAACATAAAAATGAGCAACAAAGTATACTACAATAAAAAATATTTATCATGGCGTAAACATGAGAGAAATTCAATAAGGTTTTTAGAATATATCAATACTCAAGTAACAAACACTAGACTAGAATTCCAAAGGACAATTCCTTGAGGTAACCATAATATCACAAACATCCCCATAATCTATCCAATATGTATGCCGAATATTCATGTATTCGCTAGGTCCATCCTTATTACGCCAATTTAATACACATGCCGAATATTCATATATTCTATAGGTCCACCTTTATTCCTCTATCACATATTCTAGTCACAAGTACACTTGAGAGTTCCTAATGAATTTCTAATGGATCCAGTACCACAAAATATTAAATTATTTGAAATACATTATATTACCAAGTCTTTTCACAAATAAAAGACATTTTACTCATATCATATAGCAAAATGAACTCACCAATTCCAATAACACAAATCAAGATTAAATGCATCATTTTTTCATGACAAATCATTTTCACATGTATATATATAATATACGATTAAACTTTCAAACAAGTCAATATAAAGAAAATCCCATTTTTCCACAATCATAATAATTCATACCATAAAATTATTTCATATTATAAATGAGATTTTAAAAGTGTGAGATTATCTACTCACCTTAGACACTCCTTAAAGCTAGATCAGCTAACAAGAGCAATTGGATCACTTAACCTAATTAGATATAAATAGCATTGAAATCAATACTTGAACTAAATTTTTAAAGTTTTTTAACTAGCACACCTATTTTACACTAATATTGAACTTCAATATTCAAGCTGAAATTTCAAGATCAAGTAACAAAACCACCTACTTGGATTTTTTAGCTGAAACTCCAAAAATTTGGTGTTGGTGTGTTTGATCCCTCAATAGGAGTCTTACTGGAATAAATCCACAAGAAAATTTCAATTTTTCTTTAACTTTGTGAAATGAGGGTTTCAATTAGATCTCTTGGAAAACTTGATGTAGAGTTGTTATAAAATAAATTTTTTGTTCTAGGATTACTCACCACCGTCCAAAGTGTAAGTGGGTAGCTTCTTGTGAGCTGAAATGCTAATGGCAAGCTTAGCTTGAGTTTAGCCGACCACCATTGAAGGAGAGGGAGAAGAGAGCCGTAAGCTGGACTAAAGATGGAAGGATGTTAAAGAGTTAGAAGAAGGAAGGACTGGTGGTGAGACGATAATGGCTAAAGGAGGAATGAGATCGCCAGAAGAATCACACTGTAACAAGAAGGCTTTGATGTAGGGCGCACACAAGTTGGAGGAGAAAGAAAAGCTGCTGGAAAATTTATACATAAAATGAAATAGGGTAATTCGCACTTTAACCCTATTGACTTGCCTACTTCATCAATAAGGCCTTCCTAAAAAAGGAAAAAAAATATGTTACAACCCCAATGAAAAATTTTAATGTTTCACTTCGATCCCTTAGCAATTTTTTTTTAAGTATTACAAACTCTCCCCCCAACAAAAGAATTTGTCCTCAAATTCTAGAAACATAGTTATAAGAAATGAAGATTCATACCATTAGATCATTCAAACAGCCAGGGGTATTTATTCATTATGAAGGACTCAAGCTCTCAGGTCATCTTTTTTTTTTTGCTCATGGTTCTCTAACAAGACTTTCATTGATGGATATTCCTTGTTATTTAATGATCAACTATAGCTACCGAATGCTCCTTATATGTAAGATGGCTATCTAACTCAATTGGAATTTGAGGAAGGATATAAAATGGGTCTGACACATATTTCTTCAACATCAATATATGAAAAATAAGATGAATATCTTCCAATTCTTGAGGTAGATCCCACTTGTATGCCACAGCATCAATCCTTCTCTTAATAGGAAATAGGCCTATACATTGGGGACTTAGCTTCCCCTTTTTGCAAAATCTCATTATTGCTTTCATGGGTGATATCTTCAAGAACACTTGATCACCCACTTGGAACTCTAAGTCTCTTCTTCTTTTATTAGCGTAAGACTTTTGGCGGCTTTAAGCTATTAATAACTTTTCTTGAATGATTTTGACTTTTTCATCTGTGTCCTACACCGAGTTTAGGCCCAATAGGTTTACCTCTCCTATTTTAAACCATCCAATTGGAGATTTATATTTTCTTCCATATAATGCATCGAAAGGGGCCATTTGAATGGTAGAATGTTAGCTGTTATTCTAAGTAAATTCAATCAAGGGCAAGCATCTCTCCTAGCTACCTTCAAATTCCAACACACAAGCCCGATGCATGTTTTCTAAGACTTGAATGGTCTTTTTGGATTAATAATCCATTTAGGGGTGAAAAGCTATGCTGAAATGAAGTTGTGACCCCAAAGTCTCTTGAAAAGATCTCCAGAATCTAGCGGTGAATTAAGTACCTTGATTGGATAAAAATGACAATGGAACCCAATGTAATGACAATCCGATCTAGGTATAACTAGGCATATTGACAGGTTGAATAAGTTGTTTTCACTTAGAGAAAATGAGCACTCTTGCTTAAATGATCTACAATCACCCAAATAGAATCATAGCCTTTCGGAGCCTTAGGCAGCCCAGTAAGAAAATCCATAGTCACTCTTTCCTATTTCCACTATAAGCTTATAGGTATTTGGTGCTCATCTTTCATTTGTTGGCATGTGAAACATTGGCAAACAAATTCTGCTATGTCTCATTTCATTCCTTCTCACCAATAACCCATCTTAAGATCCTAATACATCTTATTACTATTAGGATGCATAGCATAAGAAGATGAATAAGCCACATGCATGAGTCATTGTCATAGATTAGAAACTTTTGGCACCCACACGTGACCATGGTAAATCAAGGCTCCCTTACTATCTCTTTCCAAACTAGCATTTAGTTCTTTTTTCATTTTGTCTAGTAACTAGTTTATGTTTGCATCTTGAGCCTATACAGCTACAATTTGATCAACCAAAGGAAACTACACTGCTATCTATAATTAAGTTCCACTAGCTTCTACCCCATGCATTTCCCAAATAAGTGGTCTCCTCTAAACCTCAATGTGAGTAAGGCTTCCCACAGACTTTCTACTCAAGGCATCAGTTACCATATTAGCTTTGCTTGGATGATACAAAATAGTGCAATCATAATCTTTCACCAATTCCATCTAGTGACGTTGCCTCAGATTTAAGTCTTTCTGCTCAAAAATATACTTTAAACTCTTATGATCTGTGTAAATTTCACATTTCTCACCATATAAGTAATGACGTTAAATCTTCAAGGCAAATACCACTGCAGCCATGTCCAGATCATAAGTGGGACAGTTCTGCTCATGCTTCTTAGGTTGCCTTGATGCATAGGCTATGACTCTACCTTATTGCATCAAAATACGCCCAAGACTAATTCCAGAGGCATTGCAATATATGATATAATTACCACGACTAATGGGTAAGGTCAGCACTGGTGCCATAGTTAAGCACTTCTTAAGTCACTGGAAGCTTGCTTTATATGAATCTACCTATTCAAATTTAGCATGCTTTTGAGTTAACTTAGTCAATGGAACTAATATATGGTAGAAGTCTTTCACAAAGTGGCGTTAATACCCAACCAAACCCTAGAAACTATGAATCTCTATCACTGAAGTGGGTCTAGGCCAGTTTTGAACTACTTTCACCTTTTTGGGATCCACACTAATGCCTTTTTTTGAAACCACATGTCCCAGAAAAGCTACACTCATTAACCAGAACTCATATTCCAAAAATTTAGCATAGAATTGATGCTCTATAAGAGTTTACAACACCATTCTCAAATGTTGTTCATGAGTCTAGTTATCAGGGGAATACACCAAAATATCATCAATGAATACAATCACAAATTGATCCAAAAAGAATTTGAAGATCTAGTTCATCAGGTCCATGAAAGCTGTAGAAGCATTTGTTAATGCAAAAGACATCACCAAAAACTCATAGTGACCGTACTGGGTTCAAAAAGCTATCTTGGGAATGTCTTCCTTTTGGATTCTCAGTTAATGGTAACCTAATCGCAAGTTAATCTTAGAGAAGCACAAAGTGCCCTAGAGTTGATCAAACAAATCATCAATTCTAGGCAGTGGGTACTTGTTCTTCATGGTTACTTTGTTCAGCTGCCTCTAATCAATGCATAATCTTAAGGTTTCATCCTTCTTCTTTACAAACAACATAAAGGCTCCCGAAGGAGAAGTACTGGGATGGATAAAACCCTTATTTACAAGGTCCTGTAATTGCACCTTTTACTCTTTTAGCTTAGTTGGTGCCGTACAATATGGTGGAATAGAGATGGTATCAGTTCTAGTCTCAATACAAAATTCAATTTCTTATTCTAATGGCATTTCAAGCAATTCTTTTGGAAAGACATCTAAGAACTCCCAAACCACTGGCACATGTTTTGCCTTTTGTTCCATCAGTTTTGTGTCCCAAATGAATGCCAAGTAAGCCTCACATTCCTTTTTAATCATCTTACTAGCAAACAAGGTAGAAATTAGATTAATAGGAACATTACCCCTGTCTCATTGAAGTACAAGAACCTCCTATCTGTACATGAAAGCCGACCAGTTTGTTATGATAGTCAATATATGCATAGTGTATTAATAACTAATCTATGCCTAAGAAAACATCAAAATCAACCATATCTACCACAATCAAGTTAGCAGGCAAAATAATTCCACAAACATTGATCTCACAAGAAGAAATCATTTCACTAGCTGTGATTCTAAAGGGATTAAGGGTCTAATGAGTTATATAGCCAAGTAAGTAGACATAATGAGTGGGTTACACCTAAATCAAATAATATGTAAACTAAAATAGAATCAATGAGGATATATTGATGCCCTTACCATGAATATGTTGAAAATCTCTGCATTGCCTAAATCTTTCAATCTTACATATATCAATGTGTTTGAATCTTGCCTAAATAAAATTTTTTTATTTGATAGTAGGAAAATGCCACCTAGAACTCGATCTTTAGCTCACTCTGGACATCGAGAAGAAGAAGTGTAGAAATAGCCTCTCACGAACCATCCTCTTCTATACCATTACCTCGAGATTAGGGTAGACCTAAGGGCTGAGGCTATGCTAGAGGCCAAGATATGGTTGCACGAGCAGAAGTGTAGCCAGAAATTCCTTAACCTAAATCAAGGGCTCCTTCCACATTTGGAGCTTTAGGTAGCCTTTTTACTTTAGACGTCCCAGCGTAGGCTACAGACTTAAAGAGAGTTATAGACGAATTCATAGATAAATTGACTCATCACAGCGTGCAAAGACAAGAAGAGAGGCCAGAAACTCAAATGCCTCCACCCCTTCCACCTCCTACCACTCTAGCTGCCATAAACTTTTGAAATTATTTAAGAGAATTTCAAAAGCTTAAGCCTTTTAGATATTCAGGTATTAGGTCAGCCTTGGATCCTTTTGAATTTTTAAATCAAATTGAGTGGTTGTGGTGAGTTTTGGAGTGTTCAGAGGATATATGTATACAACTGGTTGAGTTCCAGCTAGATGGTTCTGCTGCTATTTGGTATCGAGGTTGGCAAGCTATTGGTCCACATAAGACATAGTAAACACTTGGAAAATGTTCCATACAACCTTTTTGCAATAGTTTTTCCCTCAAGGACAATATTATGCCAAATTACAGGAATTCCAAAATTTAAGACAAGGGAGACTAATAGTTTTCGAATGAATGCCAAGTAAGCCTCATATCCCTTTTTAATCATCTTACTAGCACACAAGGCAAAAATTAGATTAATAGGAACATCACCCCTGTCCCCTTGAAGTAGAAAAACCTCTCTATCTAGTACATGAAAGTTGACTAGTTTGTTATGACAATCAACACATGTATAATGTGCTAATAACCAATCCATGCCTAATATAACATCAAAATTGACCATATCTAGCACAATAAAGTTGGAAGGCAAAATAATTCCACAAACATTGATCTCATAAAAGGAAATCATTTCACTAGCTATCAATGTCTAACCTAAGGGAATAGATACCAATAGCTATGATTTTAGAGGGATTCGGGGTCTACCAAGTCGTATAGCCAAGTAAGTAGACACAAATGAGTGGGTTGTACCTGAATCAAACAATACATAAGCTAAAATAGAAGTAACTGTCAAGTTACCTGTGACCACAACATCAGAAGCCTGAGCATCCTGCTTAGTCAGGGTGTATGTTCTTGTAGTAGCTCCTTAATCGCTACCACGACCTTTATTAGTTGAACTTTTACCTCCCCCTCTAATAGTAAAATCAGACACTAAGGGGGCTTTATAGGTGGCACAAATCAAGGTGGAGCACTCCCCGGATGCACCCGTGGCTCCAATGTCACTAAGTAGAATAAAAAAGTAGGGGCAATCTCTCACCAAGTGGCCTACCTGACCACAACTATAATAGGTTCTAACTCTTCACCTACAATTCCCTAAGTGAACTCTCCTACAAAGTTAGCATAGAGCTAAAATAGGTCAACTAGAACTGGATCTCTCAAGAGGTTAATAACTGGAGGTAGCTACACCTGTGAGCCTTCTTCCTTGAGTACCCTCACCTAAATGCTATGAGGATATGGGTACCTCAAGTCTCTAAAAGGAAGGTACACTAGAAACTGTATATGTCTGTCTTTTGAAACCACCACTAGTGCCCTGAATCTAGATCTCTT
This sequence comes from Saraca asoca, assembly GCA_026873985.1. Classification (NCBI taxonomy): domain Eukaryota; kingdom Viridiplantae; phylum Streptophyta; class Magnoliopsida; order Fabales; family Fabaceae; genus Saraca; species Saraca asoca. Next base: position 18,484 of record JANHAO010004139.1, read on the forward strand.
TCTTAAGCTGCTCACTACTTCTTTTGCCTCTTTCTTTTCCATAGATTTTACTTCCAGTTCAATTGCTTGGTTATGCACTTGTTCATATGTAGGGCCTTTAGTAGCTTGTATAACATTAAAGTAACAATTATTAAGGCCACTAACAAATTTCTAGGCTTTGTCCTATTCTGTAAAGATCATATGTCTGACAAACTGAGAAAAGTGGAGGAACTGAGTAGTATATTTAGAAACTGTTAGTCTCCCTGTCTTAAATTCTGGAATTCTTGTAATTTGGCATAACATTGACCTTGAGAGAAAAACTACTACAGGAAAGTTGTACGAAACATTTCCCAAGTATTTACTCTATCTCCTATGGACCAACAGGTTTCCCAACCTTGATACCAAGCGGTCGCGAAACCATCTAACTAGAACTCAACCAGTTGTATGCATATATCCTCTAAATAGCCCAAAAACTCGCCACAATCACTCAATCTGATTTAAATATTCAAGAGGATCCAAGGTTGACCCAATACTTAAATATCTAGGAGGCTTGAGCCTTTGAAATTCTCTCTAATAATTTTGAAAGTCCATGGCAGCTGGAGTGGCAAGAGGTGGAAGGGTGGAGGCATATGAGTTTCTAGCCTCTCTTCTTGTCTTTGCATGCTGTGATGAGTCAATTTATCCATGAATTCGCCTATGACTCTCTTTAAATCTGTGGCTTATGCTGGGGCGTCTGAAGTAGAAGGGCCAGCTAATGCTCCAAACGTGGAAGGAACCTTTGATTCAGATTAAGGAATTTCAGGTTATACTTTTACTCATGCAGCTTTGCCTTGGCCTTTAGCACGACCTCGACCCTAGGTCTACCTCGACCTCAAGGTAATGGTGTAGAAGAGGATGGTTCATAGGAGGCTCTTTTGGGCACTTCTTCTTCTCAATGTCTAAAGTGAGCCAAAGATCTAGTTCTAGGCGCCATTTTCCTATTATCAAATAAAAAGATTTATTTAGGCAAGATTCAAACACATTGATACATGTAAGATTGAAAGATTTAGGCAATGCAAAGATTTTCAACATATTTATAGTGCGGGCATCAACATATCTTCATTCATGCGTCGTGCTCCCAAGCGCACTAACATAAAGTCGGTATGCCTATCCCATCTTGGCAATTAGAGACCCTTAATCATGCACCTAAACCCAAGACCATGCTTTGATATCAACTTTGTCACATCCCAATCCACAGAATGTGACTGTCATTGAAAGTCACCGTTAGGGAATTCTCTACAAGCCTGACAATGTAACATCTTTACAAAATAGCATAACATACCAAAACTTAGTTTACATCAATACTTGACCAAATATTCACAAACCAAATTCTAATAAAATTCCAGCAGAGTTTCCTTTGTTTTCCATACACTTGGGCACCAGGCCTAAACAACAATAAATAAGGGCTATATGCCTACCACAAACTATGCAATAATACAAAAATAATAACGGCCTAGATAACACAAATCTACATCCTACTGGACACTCAATAATCAAAATACATGCATACACAATCTTATCAATTGCCATGATTTTTACCATTCATATACCTTTAAACTCTACAGAAAAAAGGTCTACTCGATCAATGAGTAAATCTTGTACTAGTGTGAGATAAAAGAATGGTAGGTGTATCTTCAGGCTCTGAAAAACATTAATAAAAAAGAATAAATTTCATGGAAACTTAATGAGTAAATAATTCCATAGAAAACCAAAATTTGGTTTATAATTTATATTTGAAATCCACATGATAAAATATGTATATATTCATGAAGATACACTTACCCATTCAAAAGCCATGATCTTAAAATAGATTTGGAAACTTTCACTTGTCAAGAAAGTTAAATAAATAAAATATATAGTTCAACAACATAAAAATGAGCAACAAAATATGCTACAATGAAAAATGTCTATCATGGCATAAACATGAGAGAAATTCAATAAAGTTTTTTAGATTATATCAATACTCACGTAACAAACACTAAACTAGAATCCCAAAGCACAATTCCTAGAGGTAACCATAACATCACAAACATCCCCATAATCTATCCAATACGCATGTCGAATATCATGTATTTGACAGGTCCACCTTTATTACACCAATTCAATACGCATGTCGAATATTCATATATTTGACAAGTCTACCCTTATTCCTCCGTCACATATTCTAGTCACAAGTGCACTTAAGGATTCCCAATGAATTTCCAAAGGATCCAGTACCACAAAACATTAAATCATTTGAAAAACATTATATTACTAAGTCTTTCCACAAATAAAAGATATTTTATTCATATCATGCAGCAAAATGAACTCACCAGTTCCAATAACACAAATTAAGATAAAATGCATAATTTCTTCACCATAAATCATTTTCACATGTATCTATATAACATATGATTAAACTTTCAAGCAAGTTAACATAAAGAAAATCCCATTTTTCCACAATCATAATAATTCATACCACAAAATTATTTCATATTATAAATGGGATTTTAAAAATGTGGGATTATTTGCTCACCTTAGACACTTCTTAAAGCTAGATCAACTAACGAGAACAATCAGATCACTCAACCTAATTGGGTATAAATAATATCAAAATCAATACTTGAACTAAATTTTAAAGTTCTCTAACTAGTGCACTTATTTTACACTAACATTGAACTTTAATATCTAAGCTGAAATTTTAAGATCAAGTAGCAAAATCACCTACTTGGATTTTTCAGCTAAAACTCTAAAAATTTGTTATTGGTGTGCTTGATCCTTTAATGGGAGTCTCACTAGAACAAATCCACAAGAAAACTTCAAATTTTCTTCAACTTTGTAAAATGAGGGTTTCAACTAGATCTCTTGAAAAAATTGATGTACAATTGCTATAAAATAAATTTTTTATTTTAGGATTACTCATCATTATCTAAAGTGTAGGTGGCCAATAGCTCGCTATGAGCTGAAACGCCGACGGCAAGCTTAGCTTGAGTTTGGTTGAGTGGCACCAAAGGAGAGGGAGAAGAGAGTCGTGAGTTGGACCAAAGATGGAAGGATACCAGAAAGCTAGAAGGAAGAAGGACCGGTGTTGGGAGGTGGCTGAACAGTGACAACTGAAGGAAGAATGAGATTGCCAGAAAAATCACGCTGCAACAGGGAGGCTTTAGTCCAGGGCGCACGTGAGGTGGAAGAGAAAGAAGGGCTGCTGGAAAATTTTATACATAAAATGAAATGAGATAATTTGCACTTTGACTCCATTGATTTGCTGACTTCATCAATAAGGCTCTTCTAAAAAATAAAAAAATTACGTTACAAAGAAAATTTTCAATATTTCACTTTGTTCCCTCAGCAATTTTTTTTAAGGTATTATAGTGTGACGAACGAACCAAAATATTATATAATTTTTATATTTATTATTTTATATTAGATTTAATATAATAATATTGTTATTTAATTTCTTCTATTATAAAATTATAAAAATGATTACTATTGTTTTAAATATTAATTAAAATAGGTGTTCCGTAATCTCTAGGTAAATAAAATTTGGTGTATTTAATGTATGTCATTAGAAAATATAAAAATTTTAAAACTTATATTGATAGTAAAAAATATAAGCAACTATAGTAATTATAAAATTGTTCAAGACAATATACAATATATTATTATAGATAAATTTAATTTTAAAAATCACCTTATATTTTATCAATTTATATCTACCCATAGATAACGGTATTTGGATTTATTTATAAAAAAAATAGATGATATAATATTATTAAAAGAGTAAATAATAAATTGCCTATATTACAATGGAATTTGTATGCAAATATAAGTATACGATGAAGATGCATCTTGGTGGAAAGCAAAATAATACATAATATCACTCCCAATATTAAAAAAATGAAGAAGAAATTCAGTGTATCAAAGTTTAAATTCTTTTTAGTTCACAAATAATGAGTCACTCTGGTAATCCCTCATAATTGTTTATTATTGTATATCTCGTCCCTACATCAAATCAAATCAACAAAGATAGACATAGAACAAAAAAACACTAAAGAAAATTACTTTAGCATCAAAGTGTAAGAGAATATCAAGCATTATAGCATGATTAAATTATTTCAAATATATAATTTTTGTATTCAACTTTTTAATTTTTCACTAACTAGACTCATTTGTACCAAATTTTTAGTGGGTACCTTAAATGTAAAATCCCATGAGCAATAATACTTGTGTGTCTAATGGCATAACAAAATCTTACAAACGAAGTGCACATTGGGCAACAATTGTTACACAAAAATAACTTCAATAATAAGCAATTTTCCAATATATAACAATTATTGCATAATAATCATTTAATTCATTTCCCTAATTCAAATGATTAATTTTGTAATTTAATATAAATAATTATTATTTTAACAAAATGTTGTCTAATAAAAAAAATAAATTATCGATTGATATCTGAAGAGTATTTATATATATAATTTAAAATATCACAATTTCTGCACAAATTTAAGATTCTTTAAAAATAAGATATCATAAAAAATATTTTGGAGGGATCTTAAAATTTGAATAACTACAAAAAAAAAAATTTAAAGTGATTTTATAAGGTTAATGTATTTCAAATTTAAAATTATGATTCTTTAAAATTATTTAGAATATCAGAATCTTTTCACAAAAGGCTGTCTAAAAAAATTATTTAGAACATCACAATCACTACACAAATTAAGTTTTTTTTTTAAATATAAAATAGCATCAAAATATGTTTCAGAAAGACTTTTTTGAATAATTTCCAAAAATTCTGAAAGACTAATACGTTTTAATGTTCAAACATTTTTCCTTATAAAAAAAATGAAGACCTAAAGTTATCATTTTTACGTTATTTTATAAGATTAATTTGAACAAGAGTGTTCAATAGTTATAAAATTATTAATGATTATGGACTAAAATTAAATTTTAAAATAATGTTTATTTTTTCTTATGCAATTTAGGTGCTTTATGTAATTTTTTAATAATTAATTCGTGTTTCTCCCTTGTATAATTTCTCTGCACAAGATCTCATGTTAAAAAAACGAATAAAAATTGTAGAAGAAAAATATATAAGTATATAAAAATTTGAAAAATATAAATTTATCCAAATCATTTTAAAAAGTTCGAGGATAGTTGTAAATGCACATAAATAGAATTTTAAAATGAATAGATTGAAAATAAAATTATGCAATGAATATTGAAAAACAAAAATGGAATATGATAAAAATGATAAATATTTGAAAAAAGAGATTATCCATTTACTCAATTCATGTTTCAATTTTTATGCATGAAGTTAGATAAATATGGCTGTCAATACAATATTGAAATGAATACAAAGTCATGAAAAAAGAATGATAAATTCAATTAAATTTAAGAGTAACACTCAGTTATAATATGCATGTAAAACATAGATTAATAGTAATAAAGTATATGCGAAGATAAACAAAGCACACAAATTAATTTAAAAAAGATACAATACTAAATATAAATATTTATATTCCATCATGGATTTTTTTTTTTTGAAATACCACAATCAATTATGAATGATAATTAATCTTCAAAAGATACTCAACCAATTGTCTCTAATCTGAGCTCCTCAAGCAAAACATCACTTTCGCCTAACTTCAGTAGTTGTCATAGAATAATTTGATAGGATTAAAAAGAATACTAAATAGAAAAAGTCAATACATAATTAAAGACATATAATTTGATAAAATTAAAAAAGATCTATTAAAATCATTTTTATGCTATTGATTTTATTAGCATTATGAAAGTCAGCAACTACTCAAAGATGTATGACTCTAACTTTCAAGTTTCACATATGCTTTGACAAGGATACTGTTGACGGTAAAATTTGGTAAGCTTAAATTTTAGTCAATTAAAATAGTTCTTGAAACCCCCAAATTGCAGTCTAGTTGTATAAGCAACAGACAAATGCAAAAATCAAACAAATGCAGTAGGCTAAAGAAGACGAGGAAGAACATGCACTACAACATATAAGACCTTTACCAGCGTTTGTTTTGACCTTTACCAGCATTTGTAAACACTGATAAAGGTCCGAACCAGCGTTTGGCAAAATGTTGGCAAACTGCTGGCGTAGCCATGGTCTGGAGAAGTGTAATAGTGTTTGTTACAAATGCTGGTGTAGATAAGGATTTACCAGCGTTTGTAGTAAACGCTGGCATAGACACTCTTTTCCAGCATTTATTATAAACGCTGGCAT
>JANHAO010004140.1:0-24715 GCA_026873985.1 Saraca asoca
CTATTTAATATATAAACACTTGCATTCATTAGAATATTTATTGTTTTAAGTCTAGGATTCCCATAAGTTTTTAATTTATGTTCAACAATACAAGGGGATTTCCTTGTGCAAATGGACATTTCAAAATGTAAACGAAGTTGGTCTGTAGAAGAAAATAAAATAAAACGTGACATTTGAGTTTTGCAATAATAATAATAAATAATAATATTTGATGTACGTTAGTAAATACTATAGTATACACATGAATAGTTTAATTAACATATGAGTTGTTTTCCGTATGAATTTTTTATTATTCTTATATTAGTTACATTATTGGGTAGTAGTTCCTATCAAGAGCAAGTTGTACGAGTTATTTATTTGTAAAGAGCTGACTTATGATAGAAATAATTTATGTGAACAAGAATCTATATGTGAACATTGGCTTCAAAATATTAGTTACACCATTGGAATATTAATAAATTTTGATCTTCAAGACCTTCAAGATAAGAATATAAGTAATTGGACCCGGGATTCTAGAGAGCACTCCAACGGTCAAGTTAGTGACATTATGGGAGAAGGTAAAATGAGAATGAGAGTAAACTCTCTTATCAAGAGTGCATATCTAATTTATATATAGAGGAGTGGTGCATAGGCTGATATTTTTGGGCTTAAGTCTGTTCGATTGGTTCTTGGCCCAGTCAAATGGCTATCATTAAACGTTCCAGATAGTAGATCAACTTATTTTGGGTTATGTTATTTGCCCTATTTATCCTCGGAGGGTACAACGATTGACTTGTCTGAAAACCCTTGGTCTTCTTTGGTCTACTATTCTATGCTCAACATAGACATTGATTCTAGTTGTGTTACTGGAAGCATGAGAATTATTGATAATTTGAGTATCGATCATCCTATACTTGGCGTTAGCAGTAGTTCAACTATATGCTTATAACTGAAATATGAATTTCAGATTTCTTGTCTTTTTGAGGCTTAGTATAACATCAAAGAGTTGTTTGGGTTTCTCCTAATGTCGAAGAGGTTGTTCGATCAAAAATTGATATTGATGGTGTCATTTTGGCCAAATTCAATGTCTAGGTCGCTCAACCTAAATTTGATACTAAAAGAGCCACTCGGGCCTTGTGTGCTGGGGGGATTACTTGGCTATTCATATACTGAGCAACTACTTAGTCTTTATATATCAAGGGGACTGCTCGGTCCTTGAAGTGCTGAGGGTTTTGCTTAGATCGGAGTATACCAAGGGATCAACCCAGACTGAGGGATCTGCTTAGATTTTTATTAGTATTGAGGGATCTGCCTAGGCTTATCTTTGTAACAAGGTATCAGCTTGGGCTTATCTTCATGTCGAAAGATCTGCTCAGCCTTTGATCATACAAGGAGATCTGCTTGGATCAAGGGATCTACTCGAATTTTGAATATACTGTGGGGATCTACCTAGACTAAGGGATCTGCTCAGATTTTGAGTAGAGTATATCAGGAGATTTACCTGGATTGATGGATTTACTTAGATTTTTAGTATATCAGGGGATCTACCTGAATCAAGGGATTTGCTTAGATTTTGTTAGCATAGAGGGATCTGCTCGGGCTTTGACTTTAAGCTCTTTGCTTAATTTTTTGCTTTTCACTATTTTCTTTGTCGAGAAAATAAATAGGATTTGTGTTCGGAAAAGGTAGAGAGAGCTAGAGAGAGTTTGGAGAGAACACAAAAAATATAATTGAATAAACTAAGACTGCTGAATTATGATAAAAGACTTAACCTCATTCTTCTATTCATATAGAGCCTATATAAGAGGTAGAGTTCTAATAAAACTTAATAACTTATTGGCTTATCTAAACTTTTGACTTATCTCTAGCATTATATTTTATCTAAATAACCTAATGACTTATTAGTTTTATATTCTATCTCTACTTCCTAACACTCCTACTCAAGTTGAAGTTTCCAATGCTTAAGCTTGTTACATTAATTTTGTACTTTCAAAAAATAAAATATAATAAAAATAACTATAAAAAAATTGATAAACTCCAAACTGCACGAATGACTTGTAACAAACATAACATATGGACAACTCTCTTTGAACCAAACACTTACAAACCCCAAAAATAATGCCAAATACTTGATAAATACAACTTTTAGAAGTCTTCAACCAACTACCCTTGGTTACTCCTCAACCTTCTTTTATTGTTCTTCTCGACACGAGGCACAAACAATACAACTTCTAGAAATCTTCTGCTAGCTTCCCTTAAGTCGTTCCCTAAACTTCCTAATTGGTCCTCAAAATCATCGATACCTATGGTTAGAATTACACCAAAACCATCAATACTACCATAAACCATGTTGCTTCCAAGTTGTATTCATTAAAGCCAATTCCAAGACATTAAAGCAAGTCACACAACCAAATTAGTGGTCTAAACCACTTTGTATTGAGGCTAACCTCACCAAATTAGACCTATGCAAACACAAGTCACACCAAACAATGCTCCAAGTCACATAAAGATACCAAAATTCATCAAATAGTTCTCCAAATCACATGAAGGCACTACAATTCACCAAATAGTATTTCAAATCACATGAAACACTAAAATTTGGCAAATAGTCCTCCAAATCACATGAAGGCACTAAATTTTACCAAACAGTCCTCCAAATTACATGAAAGCACCAAAATTCACTAGTGTTTATCACATGAAACACCAAAATTTGCCAAATATATAGCAATACAACTTTACCTACAACAAAGTTGCAAGACCCAGAGCAACACTCAACATCTTTCCAACATTGAAACTGTTGGCATCAGAACATTGCTGAAAAAGCTACTTCTTGTAGCATCTCACCAAATCCATATCCACCAATCCTAAATAGAACATTAGTGGACCAAAGAACAAATGCAATAAACCACAAAGAAATAATGAATATTAGAGCAAAATTTACTCCTATACCACCCAAACACTAGCACTGATTTGATTCAAATTCTTACGTCTACCAAAAATCACCAACAATCAAAAAGATAAACTAAAACACAGCAAATGTCTCAATAAAAGTTCTTAATAGGCTCAAATCAAGTTTTAAAAGCATTAGTCTAGCACCAAAAAAGCCAAATCAAGCACTAAACAAGATTAAACCAACCCAAACAACCAAATAGGAAATAATCAAACCTGGACCCAGCACTAACTCACATAACTTAAAAGTTACTTGACCAGACTCAATTGTAACTCATCTTGACTGAATAATAACTTAGTGTTAACTTGTTATGACTCAATGATAATTCATTAATGACTCATTCTACTTAATACAAACTCACCTTATCCTTGATTTTCATCAGAAATCCCTGGGTTTCTGTTCTACTACACATATTTTGCCAAATTTCATTAGACAACTAACGGGTCTGTATAAAATTCATCCAAAATCACTTAATCATAGTCTAAAAGGTTCATCTAAAATCCATAGAAAAAATGCTAAAAGAAGAACCAAAAACAATAACCAAAGCCTGATTCAGACCCCCAATGAATCTTTGGTCACTGTAGTCTATTGTCAACTACTATATTCACTTGAAAACCCACTGTTGTCAACAAGTTATGCTATAAAAGATAAGACCATTAGCACTTACCAAATCCAAACTTCCAACACTCAATATCACAGAACTTAGCTAGAGAATTTGTAGAAAAGAAAAGAAAAAAATATTAAAAAAGACAAACCAGAAATTGATGTAGCACTACTAATCATTGCTAGTATGGGTACTATTGGAACTATAGCAATCGGCCTTCAATAGATGCAACCACTATCTGGGTCGCTTTTAAAATAAAGATTGTAGACACCATGCTCCATGATTTTCACTTTTTTTTCTCATTTTTCCTCTATTTTCTTCTTCACGTTATGTCCTTTATTCTATTTTTTTCCTTTTGATTCTTGCTTCTCCATTTGTTTTTCTAATAAGTAATAACCCAAACAAATAATCACCAAAATTGAATAAATCCTTTTTCTTCTTTCCTTTCACCAAAATTGAATTAGAAAAAATAATAAATAAATAAATAAATCTAAAATCTACTAAAATAACAACTCAATTTTTTCCTTTATGAAATCAAATAACTCAATAACAAAAAAAAAAACTAAACCTACATTCTATATCGATAGTTAAATCTTTTTGAGGTTGTCAGAAGCAATATAACCCATAAGGCTTCAAGGCAGATGATACTGCTTTGATACCATGTTAAGAAAATAATTAGAATTTATATTGGGGAAAAGTAGAGGGAGGCTAGAAAGAGTTTGGAGAGAAAACAAATAATACAATTGAATAAAATAAGATTGTTGAATTATATTGAAAGACTTAATCTCACTCCTTTATTTATATAGAGCCTAGAGAAAGAGTTCTAATAAAACTCAATAACTTATTAGCTTATCTATACTTATGACTTATCTCTAGTATTATAGTTTATCTCAATAAACTAATGACTTATTAGTCATATATTTTATCTATACTTTTTAACATTCTTCCCTTCCTTTTGTCAATCAAACATGTAGTTTATAGTCTTTGAATCTTTTATCATCGCTCAAGTTGACCGATTACAATCGATAAATCCTACACAATGAATAGAGCTACTTATGCACGATGATGGACTCACTAGGCATGCTCCGATATTTAAATTCTTTATCACTCAAGAGGAGCAAAAATCAATATGTATAAGAGAGTAAGGAATGCTATGTTTTTATAGGCAAGTCTTTTACTTTTAGGTGATCAATGACTAATTGGTTAGCTTCCATGTGTACTTGCTTTTTGCTAGTAGCTGTGGGCTCTTCACTCTCTTAATTTTTGTTAACCTTGTGTGAGATATCACGTTTTTGGATATGCTAGTTTCGAGAGGTCTCAGGTCTTTCTTGTAGGTTGGATGGTCGACTGTTATCGATATATTCTAAGATGAGCATTAAGTTTTGTAAATTTTTTATTCCTTTACGATTAGAATAAACCTTTTTGTTTTTCTTTATAGCTCTTTCCGATCTCTTTGGCTGCTAGTTACTCCACTCCTAACTGCATCGCACTTAGTAATTTTTTGTATCTACCAATGCCACTTCTAACTTTACATGTTTGTGTTCCTTCATATACAAATAATAGCAATATAGTAGTACAAAAATGTGCAAACATGTCTTGTATCAATTAACAATAATAAATTGTAGTACTAAGCGTAATGTAATTCTTCAAGTCATGTCGTTATGTATGCTTGTTATGTCCTGTGTAAAGGACAATCTTCAAGAGTAGTAAGATATACTAATACAGAGGTAATTCTCATGCATGTTCAAGCAGGCACTTATTCATGGAGGAAAATATTTGACAAATATCATTTTACTATAATGAATGTATGGAGGGTGAACTAATTTAATGCTAGCCCAAGCCATACTAGGCAACTCACAAGCTTGAGACATTCATACTTGTCTACTCAATCTTTTTGGCTTTTATAAGATCTCTATCTTGTCAAGGAGCTTTCGATGTGTCGAAATCAATTGAAACAGTACTAAAACATGCTATTTCAATTTGTCTCTGTGTCTCTGGAAGAAATGCTAATCAAAATTTGCATTGCATATACCTACTTCAATAGGCATATGCATACAATCATGAAGAAAGCCCAACCAACAATAGTAAACTGGAACTCAAACGTTGCATTTTATATATATGTGAAATACATTTACTTTCTTGGTTTGTAATAAGAATCAATGAAATGGATGAGGAAACGATCTTGGGTTTGCTAGAAACCTTTCATTCTATACTACTTTTGCCATCTAATGATCATGCCCTAGAATTTGTGAAAACCCTGATTTCTTCCAGTTAGTTCAGTTTCTCATATGGATGTTTGGGCTTATTTACAAGAGATAAGATGAAATGCAAAATATATTTGTTATTCAATTCACTTGTAGATGTTCTTTTGTGTAATGATTCTAGGCAACTAATCAAAAAGGATACTTCATACCTACCTTCTGATCCTTTTGATTTGTTGTTTTAACATTAGGAAAGGAATACTAGCAATCCAGAATTACCTTGTTGTCAACTAGCTATTTTGATGATTTTGTATACCAATTCATTATATAATGAAAGGTAGTTACTTGTTCCTTTCTTTCCTTATTCCCAGGTTGATAGTTCATTACCATCTATTTTGTCTAACATCTTTCATGCCTTTATAGTAGGCTTGTAGGTGAGAAGTTGGTTTTAGCTTCCATAGGTTAATATATTCTAGTCAATTGTAGTGATTTTCAACATTGGACTACTAGTTCATTGAAAGCAACTACCATTGTGTGTTGTGTATCAACATAGGCATTTTAAACCTAACATTTAATCAATTTGAGCAATTAACATGTGTAATCACCCTTTCTCAATGGAGAAACTTGTTAGCCTTGCTAAAGAGATTGTTAGCATTGCTATCATACTATCCTCAACTTTAATATTGAAAAATAATTTTGATCAATATCATAATCTAATTATGTGTATAGTGTTTGTTATTTGATTACAGGATCAAAGTTAACCTAAAGTTATTCAAGAAATCTACCTTTAGACATAACAATTTTATTATATGAATTAGGATCTTTTGTAAGTGTGATCTAATTCATATTTGATCCAAATAAGTTTCTTAATCAATTAGGTGAAGGTAGAAATAAATCAGTTGAAATGAGTTAAAACTAAAAGTTTTCTAATAAAGTTTTCAAATACTCTTTCACAAGTGAAATTTTTATAAAAACTTATTTTCATTATGTGAATTGATTCATACTAAAGATCTTGTGAAATTAACATGAATCGATTCATGAAGAATTATTTTGAAAATTGTTTTTACCCAAGGTTATAAAATCTTGTTAATTAATTAGGTAATCAATTCATACCTTTTTACATGATAGTGTGAATCGATTCAGACATTGATTCAATCATGAAGTTCTTGATGATATTCATAGACAAATCGATCCATGAATCGATTCATAAGTTAGTAACCACTCTAAATTGATTCTTGAATTGATTCACAGTTTGAAAGTTAGTTATTTTTTTAAAAGTTGGTTGCCACATTGTAAATGCCATCTAACCTTATTTCAAATATAACAACTTTTATAATTTTCAAGTGTGAAAAATAGAAAGAAAATAAAGCTATAAGCTAATTTATTTCTACATCATTTGCTTTCATCAAATTGAATGAGTCTTAGATCAAACTGAAGGAGAGTACACACTAGATAATTAAGATCCACATATTAATTCAAGTAATTGTATTCTATCTTGAAACTATGTTTTTATTTTAGATTTCTAGGGTGTAGAAATTTGAGATACAAAGGCAGAAGTTGATCTTCCTTTTGCATCTTCTTTAATTATGAGGTTGATCAAAGTTATTAGAAGGTGTAATTGATTTTTGTATCTAAACTGGTTTGCAAAAGCCTAGTGAATTCTTGTGTGTCTGGTTGTCAAGAGCCTAGTTAAATCTTGTGTTTAGTAACAAAAAGGACCATTCAATTGAGGATTCAGTTAGAGTGAATGTACACTTCAATTGCACTTCAATTATAGTTTCAATTGAAGTGGAATCACTTTAAAAATTCTATGCCTTCTTTAGTTTATTGCTTTATCATTTTTCTTGCACATATTTTGTTTAACAAATTGTTTTGCAATCTGAATTTCTCTCAATAGTGATAAGAATTGATTCTAGCTTTCAATAAGAGTAATTACATTCTTTAAACAAACACTGATAATTTCCTTTTGAAAAATTCAAAAGAAGATTTGAACACTTTCGTTGAAATTGCAACTAGAATCTTAATAAATAAGGGACCAACAATTGGTATTAGAGCTTTAGCTTTTGATACTCTTTTAATTTTAAGAGGATCATGGATTCTAGTTTTACACTTTTGCCTAAATGTCCATCTTTATATAAACCTTATGGCTTTAATGGATAGCATTACACATATTGGAAGCAAAAAATCAAAGATTTTATTAAAGCCACTGATGTAGACATGTGGGATATTGTTGAGGATAGATATGACCCACCAAAAACTTTAATTAATGGGATTGCACATGCAAAATGCAAATCTCTTTGGACTGAGAAGCAAAGGAAAAGACATCTCCAAGCCTCTAAAGTCAAGTAGATTATTTCTAATTCTCTTTCTTCAAATATATATATATGAGAGAATATCCAATTATGTCATAACAAAACAAATATGGGATACATTAGAAGTAGCTCACATTAGGACAACACAAATTAAAGCCTTCACTATGAGATGTTTAAAATGGAAGAAGGAGAATCCATTAAGGATCTTATTCAAAGATTTACTACTATTACTAACCATCTTATGTTTCTTGGTAGAACTTTTGGGAATGCAGATCTAGTGGACAAGATATAAAGGTCTTTAACAGAAGAATGGCAACCTAAAGTTACAACTATCAAAGAATCACTTAAAATGAGAATGCTTACATTCAAGAGCTTTATGGCAACTTGGAAGAAATGAGCTTGAGCTAAAATGATATAAAAATAATGGTGATGATAAAAAGAGGAGAACTTTAGCACTAAAAGCTACAAATACATTTGATGATGAAGAAAATGAATTAGACAGTAGTGAAAGTGGAGATGAAAAAAATGACATATCCTTATTAAGCAAGAAACAACTGAGATTGCTCAAAGAAAAAAGAAATAGAGAAAAGAGAAAAGCTGCTCCACAAAGAAGAAACCAAAATAAGAATGAATATGAATTGACATGTTTCAAATGTAAGAAGCCCAAGCATTTCAGACTGGACTACCTTGTGTATCTAAAGAGACAACTGCAAAATGAAAGGAAGAAAAGGAAGTTATCCTTCAAGAAAGCCAACTTAGCTATTTAAGGAAATGAGCAAGTGGATTCTTGAGAAAAAGAAGAAGAAGAGGAGGAGGAGGAAGAAGCACTCCTTTACCTTATGGCTCAAAAAGATGAAAACATAAAGGTATATGATAAAATTTTTTTTAGCTCTAGTTATGATGAGATTGATGATTTATGCATTAAAATCTATGAATCATTAGTAAAAGCTAAGAAATAGTTAAAGCATGCAAACATTGAAAATGAAAGCTTGCTTGAGAAAATTAAACAAATTAAAAAAGAGAATAGTGACTTAAATGTCTTAGTTGAAAAATTATTGAGTGAAAGTAAATTCTGTGATCAATGTGTAACCTATAGATCTGATATAAATAGCTTGACCAAAGCTTTACAAGACTTTACTAACAATGAGATGAGAGTCAACAACATCCTAAGGAATCAAAAGAACTTTCAAAATAAGAAAGGATTAAGATTTAATAGCAAAAGACAAAAAGGAACTTTGCTTATATAAACTACTTCTATTGTAATAAAAGAGGACATCATATTAGATATTGTCCACATAGAAATGGAACTTATGTTTTGAAACCAAATGAGAAATTAATTTCGTTACCTAAAGGAAATCTTATTATGTTTACTAATAGATATGGACCCAAGATCCATTGGGTTCTACCAAGGGAAGCATAATTTCTATTTTGTAGGTTTGTTAGAGACAAAGAAGCAACTTATGGTTCTTGGACAATAGTTACTCTCACCACATGACTAGTAGCAAAGGTAAATGCCTATCTCTCACACCAATTAATGGAGATAAAGTACCAATTGGGGACAATGGAAAAGGTAAGGTTCGTAAGTTACCAAACTACCACATTGATGATATCTTACTTATTGAAATTTTTATCTTTTGTACTTGATTATATTTTTCTTTGCAAATTCTAACTTAAGCATCAAAGATTCCCCTAAGTTTGTTTTGCAGGTATCTGAAGTGAGATATGAGTATTCAATGGTATTGAATTGGTTATGAATTGGTAAACATATAATTTGTTAACCATTTTGTAACAAAATTACATGAAAACTATTTTTAGGATTCTCTGAATCAATTTGAATTTTTCTAAGATTTTCTTGAGTTTATGAATCGATTCACATCTCAAAAATTTACACTATGAATCGATTCACCAAATTTTTAATCTTCCAAGAAGGTCTCAAAATTCTTAAAAATTTTATTACCCTGGATGAATCAATTTCCAAATCGATGCATACTTGCTCTATGAATTGATTCACGAATTGATTCATAACATATTTCACAGTTTTCTTATTGCAACCACTGAAAACTCTCTCTTATACTTACTCAAGTCCCTTAGTCTCATTTTCCCCTATTATATGATTATTTTGATATTGTATTTTGATTGAATTCTGAATTTTGTATTTGAATATTAACTATAGATCATTTATTCATTTCTACTTCACTCTTTATGATTTCTATATATGTATTATTTGTTTTTGATGTGCCAAAAGGGGGAGTAAGAAAAGATTTTAGATGAAAAATGGGGAGTAATATTAAGAAGAGAATTTTTTTTAAGAAATTAGATTTTAAAGGTGCAGTAAGAAAGTTTTTAGATTCTTGAAAAACTTTGACTTTCATTGAAAGGGGGAGATATAAGAAAATTTAGTTTAAGAAAGATGAGATTTTAGTACTTAATTTTTGAAAATTTTTGATAAACTTTGACCCTAATGTAAAATTATTTGTCACCATAAAAAAGGGAGAGATTGTTAGCCTTACTAGAGAGATTGTTAGCATTGTTATCATACTATCCTCAGTTTTGATGTTGAAAAATAATTTTGATCAATATCATAATCTAACTATGTGTTTAGTGTTTGTTATTTGATTGGTCAACTTAATGTTATTCAAGAGATCTACTTTTAAACATAGCAATTTTATTGTATGAATTAGGATCTTTTGTAAGTGTGATCTAATTCATATTTAATCCAAATAAGTTTCTTAATCAGTTAAGTTGAGGTAGAAATAAATCACTTGAAATGATTTAAAACCAAAAGTTTTCTAATCGGGTTTTCAAATATTCTTTCATAAGTGAAATTTTTATAAAAACTTACTTTCACTGTGTGAATCAATTTACAAATCGATTCATACTGAAAATCTTGCAAAATGAACATGAATCGATTCATGAAGAATTGTTTTGAAAATTATTTTTATCAAAGGTTAGAAAATCTTATTAATCAATTAGGTAATTGATTTATACCTTTTTAAATGATAGTGTGAATTGATTCAATCATGAAATTCTTGATGATATTTATAAATGAATTGATTCAAAAATTGATTCATAAATTGGTAACCACTTTGAATCAATTCACAGTATGAATATTAGTTATTTTTTAAAAGCAGATTGCCACACTATAAATGCTATCAAACCTCATTTCAAACATAACAATTTCTATAATTTTCAAGTGCGAAAAATAGAGCTATAAGCTAATATATTTCTACATCATCTGCTCTCATCAAATCGAATGAGTCTTGAATCAAATTGAAGGAGATGACACACTAGATAATTGAGATCCACATCTTAATTTAACTAATTGTATTCTATCTAGAAATTATGTTTCTATTTTAGATTTCTAGGGTATAGAAATCTGAGATACAAAGGAAGAGGTTGATCTTTCCTTTGCATCTTCTTTAATTGTGAGGTTGATCATAGTTGTTAGAAGGTGTAATTGATTTTTGTACCTAAACTAGTTTGCAAGAGCCTAGTGTATTCTTATGTGTCTGGTTGTCAGGAGCCCGATTAAATCTTATGTTTAATAATAAAAAGGACCATCAGGTTGAGGATTTGGTAAGAGTGGACGTATAATTCAATTGCAGTTTTAATTGAAGTGGAACCACTTTAAAAATTTTGTGCCTACTTTATTTTTACTGCTTTATCATTTTTCTTGCAGATATTTTGTTTGACAAATTGTTTTGCAATCTGAATTTCTCTCAATAGTGATAAGAATTGATTCTAACTTTTAATAAGAGTAATCACATTCTTTAAACAAAATCTAATAATTTGCTTTTGAAAAATTCAAAAGAAGATTTGAAGACTTCTACTAAAATTCTAACTAGAATCCTAAAAAATGAGGGACCAACAAAACTAATTTGTAATTTATTCATTTCTTCTTACTCAAATATTAACATGATTATGACTTTTATTATAAAGACTAACTCATGCAAAATTTGGTTTATATGATAAATGTTTAGTTAGGCATTTCATCAAGCATCTTGCATATGTGAATCAATTGTAAATATTTATTAGTAAAATTAGATTATATAATACCTAGTAACATCACAAAGTCATGTATTCATGATACACCAAAAATTTTAGAGCCTAGAGAATTATACCTTTGAAGTAGCAAAATTTTCTTCTTAGATCACCATTGTATTAGAGCGTTCTTTTTAAAGAAATTGTGAGAGGGCTCTTAATGGGATAGCTGGTGTTATTACTCTTTCATCTCTATAAGCTACATTCACTAATATTATTTATCCTTCATGACAATCATTATGTTGCCTTTCCTGAATAGCTGTTTGCTTCTGATTCTTCTCCCACTTCTTGTAAAGCCTCTCAAGCACCCGCTTCACCTTACATTATGGAAAATTGGATAAATCATAATAGTGTGGAGCAATGTCAACTAACCATTCCCCACATATATTGGTCATGGTACGAATAAAATTCCAACTGGTAAGCACATATTCATTATGAATAACCCATTCAAGCTTGTGGTCTAGGAAATTTGATGGATGCAAGTGCACTACCTTGTTGTCTTTCACTGTCCTAGCTATCCCAAAGAATTTTGGGGAAATTGGATTTTTTGATCTCTCTTAATCTTTTCTGAGGTTAAGCTGAAATTTATTGTCATTTTCAGGTTTTTCTTGCGAAACTTGGTTGAGTACCCTCCCCTCTCCCTCCTGGTGATTCCCTATGAAAATAGGATTTCCCTGAAACAAGAGTAAGATTGAAGAAATATTGGTGGCTAGGAAAGCCACAGATTGCGCCAATGACAAATCTTGATTTTTAAGACATGCAAAATAAGAATACAAGTGATCGGAGTTGGGGCTTTGGAGAGCGCTTCGACGGTCAAATTAGTGACCTTGTGAGAGAAGGTAAAATAAGAATAAGTGTGAATTCCCCTATCAAGAGTGCACACCTTGGTTCAATAAAGGAATAGTACATAGGCTGTTGTTTTTGGACTTGAGTCCATCCGATTGGTTCTTGGTCCAATCAAATGCCATTGTTGAATGGTTCAGATAGTCGACTTACTTATTTTGGTTTGTGTCAAATTTAGAGGATAAACAACAAGATTTATAGTCTTGTTTCTTTTGGTTTAGATGGTTCTAGTGTTCTTCATAAATTTGTTTCTCATAATTTAATTTTTACACATTTTACGCTTTATTATCTATTAAAGTTTTATTTTGAAGTCAACTTTCAATGTCAAAAAATATTTTTTACAAAAAATAATCTCATTTACTTATCTTTATAGTTATAAAAAATTAAAATAATTGAAAATGTTCTGTTTACTCAATATTACAAATATGGAGTATGATAGAAAATAATATCTACTACTTTAAAGAGAAAGTTATTTTCCCCATATTTTTCTAAGAAAAAAATATATAAATATAACTTGACAATTCTTTACTTATACATAAATAAAAAAAAATATTCCTCAACAAATATTTTCTGACAGAATAAATGTACTTCAAGTTTTATCAATTGTTCGTACTAATTAATTTGCATCTTTAGTCTCAAATATCTTAAGTCTATAAAATATAAATATAAAGCTAAAACTTTTTATATATTCATAGAAGCATAGATATGAATACCATAAGCTAGCGTTGAACTATTAAATCACATTTAAGCAATTATGTAACTTACGTATAAGAATACTATGTACTAAAATTTTGTTGGTTAAAAATGCATGTATATATACATACATTGTACATAGGTATTTGTTGAAGTCTTCGGCCTAAATATAATAAAATGTAATTCATAGTTAACGATCCAACAAACTTTAACGAATTAGTTCAATAGTTGATGGGGAGCAATATAAAATATTTGGTTAAGAATACAATCTAGGTTTAATTATTAAAAATTATGGAAGTTGTCAATAACTAAATGGTGATACAAAAGACATTGTAGACCTCTTACAAAAAGACATATTATGGGTATTTTTGGAACCATACGAATGGGTTTATAAAAGCTCAATAGACAAGCTCAACTAATAAAGGCCCAGCTCAATCAGGATTGAGGTCGCTGGAGCAAGGCATTAGGTTGCCAAATGCGAACTCAGACCGTTGGTCAATATGAGTCAAAGCAGCAATCTTAGATCATTAAGGACAAGGTCTAGCTTGCAGTTCAGAGCATACTTTCCCAGGCATCAATTTAGAGAAATCCCTTTAATTTCTTATTTAATAAAAATCCATTATTGACTGTTCTGTTACCAATTGATGATTTATTTCCGTAATGGAATTACATTGTAACACCTTGGCTACTATAAAAAGGGCTTGAAATCATTGTAAAGAAAAGAGGAACAACAATATACTGTCACTCTACCAAAATATACAAAGAAATAAACAACTGTGGATGTAGGCATTGGAATTAGGTCGAACCATGTTAAAAACTCTTCGTGTCTCCCTCTTCTTTCATTCTCTCTCTTTCTTCTTTACAATTTTACCTTCACAATTTGCAGTTTGAGATTTTGGACTTGAGTTAACCAAATTCATACATCAATATTTTGGTGTTAGAAGAAGGGCCTAAATTGCATTCTCTCTTTTCTATTTACCATACAATTACAATGGCTAGAGGAAAAACCACCAGGAGTATAGATGCTACCATTGACCAGCCTAAGAGTCACGTGGAACTGTAATGGGATATGTTACCAGTTGGGGCCCCAATTCTTCCTACAACAAGCACTTCCGCCATCGCCATTATGGGTGCTGCCGTTGGCATGGCTCCATTGACCCATCGCCAGCCTGCTGCTTTTGTTCCTGGGATTGATGGAGTACAAGTGTGGCACCATCATCAGGAGACACTTGAGAACATGGTGAGCGAACTGGTTGATGTGGTTAAGGCACTGGCTCAGGCAGAGGCCCAGGGCAAGCAAATACAAGTTAAGGTCGCTGCGCCCGAAAGAAAACTCCAGCAGCCATGAGAAGGGGCTTAGCAAGAGAGGCCAGTTAGAGAAGTACGTCAACATGCTAGTTCAGTTCACTCTTCCAATTTATGGCCAAGGTCGGAGGTCCATCGAGCTTGCGAGGATGATGATAGAGATAATCAACGACGTAGGGGTTTGCATCAAGAAGGAAGCTCAAACAAGACCAATTGGGGACATATTTCAAATCGCTACTCATCACGTCATGAGCACAGTAGAAGGCATAGAACCTCATATCGCCATTCCCACGATGAGGGAGGTGTAACGATCCATCGATCCTCTAGCCATCGATCTGAGGCACAAGACCTAACACTAGAAGAGCTGCTTTAGAGGGTACAACAGTTAGAAGAACACCCTTTAACTTAGGACCATCAAGACCGTTATGAGGAAAGGACATCATTCACCAGTGAGATCAAGACAGAGCCTCTTCCTCACAGGTTTAAAATCCCCAATATCCCACAAGATAATGGGGATAGCGATCCATGTGACCACCTGGATACGTTCAATGTCTAGATGGATCATCAGACGACCAATCCTCTAGTCAAGTGCCGTGTTTTTCCAGCCACCCTTGGAGACATACCTTAAACATAGCTCAGGAGTCTCCCTACTCGTAGCATTCATAGTTGGGAAGAATGCCAGAGGAGGTTCATCAACCAGTATAAGGTGCTAAGAAAGCAACTCACACCATCTTGCCATCTCATAATAGTCTTTTAGTAGAAGAATGAATCGTTGAAAGATTATATTACTCGGTTTAGGCATGAGGTCAATAACGTGGAAAATCCCTTAGATGAAAGCATCCTAACAGTGATCTCGGTAGGACCTTACAAGGATGGAAAGCTATACAAAAGCATATACAAGTCTCTAGTAAGGGACCTGGGTGAATTTTATAAACGAGCTGCTAAAGAGATCAAGTGGGAGGAGACCCTTGGCTCAAAGAAGTCTAATCAGAAGGATGAGGCGAATAGCTCCAAACAGAACAAAAAAAAGAGTAATAGCAAGAGTGGCAAAGAGGGTCAAAAGGATGACTCTAATAGTCAAGTTGCAAAAAAGGCCAGGAATGATCAACCTCAGCATCAAGGTCACCATGACAACTACAACATCCCATCAGATACTCAGGATAGGATCTTTGTAACAAAGAAGAATATGGAGGATTTTGGGAAACCCAATCCCATAAGGACTCTTAATAGGTTTAGGAATAAGGACAAGTTTTGTATTTATCACGATGAAGTTAGGCAAAATGCTTCAGACTACTGAGCATTCAGATGCAATTGAGGATCTAATCAAGAGATGTCACTTAAGAGATTATGTGGTGTGACTTACGGGTCAACGACCTCAGCAGCCTCAGCAACTAGTATAGTAGCAGCACCAGTGAACTCCTAAACAAGAGAAGGTAACCATAGTGAGAACTATATTTACCATCCACTGTGGGCCTCACATCGTGGGTACCTCAAACAGGTCACATGAATGCTATGTGTGAGAGGCAAATCACATCCTACTCATGGGTCATAATGGATTTGATAGACTCACCAAGAAAGCAAGGATGACCTCAGATAACATCACCTTTATAGATGAAGATGCATGAGGAGTACATTCCCCCCATAATGATGCACTGGTTATCCAAGCCAAAATTGGTAATGTCGAGCAAAGGATTATGATTGATACTGACAACTCGGTGAATGTTATGTACAAAGGGTGCTTTGAGCAGATAGGTTTGAATATGAGCCAATTGAAGCTTACCCTAAAGCCCTTTTATAGCTTCATAGAAGATGTACTAGTACAAGTGAGGTAGATCAGGCTACCCGTTACTCTAGGAGATTCAAGTCGACAAGCCACTGTCTTGGCAGATTTTTTGATTATAGACTGTCCTTCAGCATATAATGTGGTGCTAGGATGACCTACAATGAATGACTTGGACACAATCACATCAACCAGGATGCTTACCATCAAATTCTTGACCCCCAATGGAGTTGGATGTGTGTGAGGTAAGCAATATATAGCCTGACATTGCTATAAGGATGCAATCAAGCTCGTGGTAAGAGGGAAGAAGGTTCTTGTGGTTTCTAGTAGGGAATCACAAGCTATGAGCACAACAGGGTCAACCATGACCTCAACCCCAGCGATGTGGATGTATACAAAGCAACAAGTCTAGTGGAAGAGCTTGAAGATGTACAGGTTAGCGAGGCAGATGCTGAAAGATGCCTCAAGTTAGGAAAAAATTTACCTCCAGAGGTGAAGGCCCAACTAATTGAATTTCTTAAGGTGAACCTAGATGTCTTCACCTAGAACTATGAAGACATGGTAAGGATTGACCTTGGAGTCATGTCACATAAACTCAACATTGACCCTCATCACAAGCTAGTTTACCAGAAGAGGAGACCAATGACTACTAAATGCTATGTCAATTTTAAGGAAGAAATGGATAACTATTAGCCAACAAGTTTATTCGAGAAGCCCACTATTTGACCTGGGTGGCCAATCCTGTCCTTGTAAAAAAGAAGATCGAGAAATGGAGGACTTGCATTGATTTGACAAATCTTAACAAGGCGTGCCTAAAGGATAACTTCCCTCTATTGAGGATTGATCAACTTGTGGATGTAACTATTGGTCATCAGCTTCTAAGCTTTATAGATGCCTACTCAAGGTACAATCAGATCCCTATGAACCCAGTAGATGAGGAATACACCTCATTCATCACTGATCATGGGCTTTATTGTTATAAGATGATGCCCTTTGGACTGAAGAATGCAGGGGCAACCTACTAACAATTGGTTAATATGATCTTTAAAGAATAAATCGGAAAGACAATGGAGGTGTAAGTAGATGATATGTTGTGAAGTCTAAACAGGTCATCGACCATGCCCATGACCTAGGGGAAATGTTCCAAATTCTAAGGAGCTATTAGATGAAGCTAAATGCACACAAGTTTAAAGTAGGGGTGGCCTCAGGTAAGTTCCTTGGATTCATGGTCAAAAATAGGGAAATTGAGGCGAATATGGAAAAGATCAAGACACTCATTGACATGAGATCCCCGATCGAAATCAAAGATGTATAGAGCCTTAACAGCCAAGTTGTAGCACTCAGTAGGTTCATTTCGAAAGCTACAAACAAGTGCATCCCTTTCTTTGATGTGCTAAAGAAAGCAAAACACTTTGAATGGATTGAATAGTATAAGGTCACTTTTCAGCAACTGAAAGAGTATATAGGCCGAGCTCCTCTTTTGTCCAAACCAAAGGAAGGTGAGAAGCTCATCATTTACTTAGGAGTATCTTAGCATGCTCTCAATGCAGCATTGATACGAGAAGAAGGTGGAGTTTAGCTCCCAGTTTACTATGTGAGCAAGAGGCTGCTTGATGTTGAGATGAGGCACTCGCCGATGGAAAAGCTTGCCTACTGCCTTGTGATCGCATTAAGGAAGTTGTGATCTTACTTTCAGGCAGACAGCATAGACGTGCTCACATAATTCCCACTTAGGCAGATCTTGCAAAAGATAGATACCTTAGGTCATCTACTCAAGTGGGTAGTCGAGCTAGCCCAATTTAATTTGAGTACAAGCCCATACTAGCAATTAAAGGGCAAGCCTTAGAGGATTATGTGCAAAAGGCAAACCATGTCCTACTCATGGGTCATAAGAAATTTCAAAGACTCGATAAGAAAGCAAGGATGACCTAGGATAGCGTCACCTTTACAGACGAAGATGCATAAAAGGTACATTCCCCCTATAACGAAGCATTGGTCATCTGGGCTAGAATTGGCAATGCCAAGGTGCGAAGGATAATGATTGATACTAGCAGCTCAGTGAATGTTATGTATAATGGGTGCGTCAAGTAGATGAGTTTAAACGCGAGCCAATTAAAGCCTACCCTAAAGCCTCTGTATGGCTTCATATGAGATGCATTATTACCAGTGGGGCAGATCAGCCTACCCATTATTCTAGGAGATTCAAGTCGACAAGCCACTGTCTTGGTAGATTTTCTAATTATAGACTATCCTTCAACATATAATGTAGTGCTGGGATGACTGTAATGAATGACCTGGATACAATCACATTAACTAGGATGCTTACCATTAGATTCCCAATCCCCAATGGAGTTAGATTTGTGTGAGGTGAGTATCATATAGCTCGACACTGCTATGAGGATGCAATCAAGCTTAGGTAAGAGGGAATAAGGTTAATGTGGTTTCTAGCAATGAATCACAAGCTATGAGCACAATAGAGGTTAGCCACAACCTTGACCCCTGCATGGTGGATGTAGATAGAGCAACAGGTCCAATGGAGGCACTTGAAGATGTACAGGTCAGCGAGGTAGATGTTGAAAGATGCCTTAATCTGGGAAAAAAATTTGCCTCAAGAGGTGAAGGCCCAACTAGCTAAATTTCTTAAGGTAAACCTGGATGTCTTCGCCTAGAACTATGAAGACATTATGGGGATTAACCCTAGGGTCATGTCACATAAGCTCAACATTGATCCTCATCACAAGCTAGTCCACTAGAAGAGGAGACCAATGACTGCCAAACACTATGTCGCCTTTAAGGAAACTATTAGCCAACAAGTTTATTTGAGAAGCCTACTATCTGATCTGGGTGGCCAATCCTGTCCTTGTAAAAAAGAAGATTGGGAAGTGAAGGGCATGCATTGATTTTATGGACTTCAATAAGGCGTGCCCAAAGGACAGCTTCCTTTTGCTGAGGATTGATTAGCTTGTGGATGTAACTGCTGATCATCAGCTTCTAAGCTTCATAAATGCTTACTCGAAGTACAATTAGATCCCTATCAACCCATAAGATGAGGAACACACCTCGTTCATCACTAACCATGGGCTCTATTATTATAAGATGATGCCCTTTGGACCAAAGAATGCAGGGGCAACCTACCAATAGTTAGTTCATATGATGTTCAAAGAATAGATTGGAAAGATAATAGAGGTGTAAGTGGATGATATGTTGGTGAATTCTGAACAGGTTATCGACCATGCCCTCGACCTAGGGGAAATGTTCCAAATTTTGAAGAGGTATCAGATGAAGCTAAATTCACACAAATGTGCATTTGGGGTGGTCTCAAAAAGTTCCTTGGATTCATGGTCAACAATAGGGGAATTGAGGTGAATCTGAAAAAGATCAAGGCACTCATTCACATGAGATCCCCAACCAGAATCAAAGATGAATAGAGCCTTAACGGCCAGGTCACAGCATTCAGTAGGCTCATTTTGAAAGCTATAGATAGGTGCATCCCCTTCTTTGATATGCTAAAGAAAGCAAAACACTTTGAATGGACTGAGCAGTATGAGGTTACTTTTTAGCAGCTAAAAGAGTATATGGGCTAAGCTCTTCTTTTGTCCAAACCAAAGGAAGGTGAAAAGCTCATCATTTACTTAGGAGTATGTCAGCACGCTTTTAGTGTAGCACTAATGCAAGAAAAAAGTGGAGTTCAGCTCCTAGTTTACTATATGAGCAAGAAGCTGCTTGATGCTGAGACAAGATCCTCACAAATGGAAAAGCTTGCCTACTACCTTATGATCGCATCAAGGAAGTTGTGACCTTACTTTTAGGCACACAACATAAACGTGCTCACACAATTCCTACTTAGGCAAATCTTGCAGAAGGCAGATACCTTAGGTTGTCTACTTAAGTAGGCAGTTGAGCTAGTCCAGTTTGATATTAAGTACAAGCCCAGATCAGTAATTAAGGGGCAAGCCTTGGCAAATTTCATTGTAGAGTTCACAGGGCCTCTACAATGGCCCACTGTAAAGGAAGCAGAGGCCTATAGGGTTCATATTGGGAATTGTATGTTGACAGATCGTCAAGTGAGTAGAAAGCTGGGGCAAGAGTGCTTCTAATCAACCTGGAGGGATACAAAATCCTCTGTATGCTGAGATTTGGTTTTCAAGGCACAAATAATGAAGTGAAATATGAAGCATTGTTGGTAGGGCTCCATTTGGAAAAAGAGATGTGAGTTAAAAATCTAAAGATATTCAGCAATTCCTAGCTTATAATCTATCACATACAAGGTGAATATCAGATAAGGGAATAAAAAATGGCCATCTACCTTTAGAAGGTTTAGGAACTACTTGGGTCTTTTTGACAATACAAGGTCAATTAGATTTTACGAGCCCAAAATACACATGTAGATGCATTAGCCTGTTTGGCCACAGCTAGAGATGCAAACTCCTTAGAGGTAATCCTAGTGGAGTTCCTTCCATCACCAAGCATGGATCCAAAAGATACCGTGATGGTAATTGTGGTGGTACAAGACTCATGGATGAGTCCGATCTTGGATTACCTACAAGATGGCAAGTTACCAGAAGATAAGATAGAAGCACGTCATTTGTGAGCTTAAGTAGCCATATATTGTGTTTGTGACAACATGTTATATAAAAGGGGATTTTCAATTCCACCCTTAAGGTGCATAGATGGCCATGACTGTGACACTTTCTTGAAGGAGATTCACACCAACCATTGTGAGAATCATGCTAGGGGGCTATCTCTAGCTCAAAAAGCACTATGGCAAGGATTCTATTGGCCTACAATAAAGTAAGAAACCATTGACCTCGTAAAGAAATGTGACCAATGCTAGTGGTTCACTAAGATTCCACAAACTTCACCAGCCTACCTACAACAGATGGTTAGTCCGTGGCCCTTTGCAATCTAGGGCATGGACCTAACTGGACCACTCTTGACAGGTCACAGGAAGTGCAAGCATGTAATAGTTGCTATTGATTATTTCACTAAGTGGGTAGAGACAAAGGAACTAACAAAAATCTCTTCTACGAAGATTGAAAAATTCGTATGGACTAATATTATTTATAGGTTCAGAGTCCTTCAGTAGATCGTGACTGACAATGGGACGCAGTTTAACAGTAAATAGTTCATCAAGTTTTGCAACGATCTTAAAATTGTGAAAAGCTTATCAGTTTTAGACCATCCTTAGGCCAATGGACAAGTCGAGGCCGTTAATAAGATCATCAAATAGATCTTGAAGACGAGGTTGGAAGCTAAAAAGGGAGCATGGGTAGATGAGCTGCAAAAGGTATTTTGGGCTTACAGAACCATAGCTCGTAGCACCATAGGAGAAACACCCTTCTTAATGGTATATGGATCCGAGGCTATGATCTTAGCAAAACTTGAAATAACTTCGTAACGAAGAGCAACATTCAATCTAGAGGGAAACGATGAGTTGCTTGCTACAAACCTCGACCTTGTAGAAGAGACAAGGGAAATAGCTTGCTTCAGGGTCATGACTTATTAGCAATGGGTTGCAAGATACTAGAACTGGAAGGTCTGAGTTTAAAACTACAAAATTAGTGATCTCATACTATGCCTTATTCTTCTTAGAGATCGTAAGGCCAATGATGGGGAACTAAATCCGAATTGGGAGGGCCCATACATAATCAAGAAAGACTTGGGAAATGGAACCTATCACTTGACAAATATGAATAGAGTTGAAGTTTTACAAGCTTGGAATGCTGAGCATCTGTGCCCATATTTTCAATAGATTTGAGATTTGAGCTTACCCTTCTAATTTTGTAATATTATTTAGAAAATAATGAAAGCACCCAAGTATCTCTTTAAATTTTTATGTCTATGTTTATTAATTTCTAAATAAATTTTCAACAAAGCATTATACAAGAAGTAAGCTATTCTTAGGGCTAAATGAGCCATGATTTGCTAGCTAAGGCGTGACCTACTGGACATTAATTGGTAGCTGAGGCGTGACCTACTTGGCATTAATTGCTAGCTAAGGCATGACCTACTAAGCATTCAACTTGACAATCATTAAGTCATGGTTTACTTGTTGAGGCACATTCGTGTTAACCTAAGTGTTATTGTTTGTGACTTATTGGGCATTCAACTTGACTAATGCTTATTAAGCCATGGTTTGCAAGCTGAGGTATTGTCTACAACCTACTAGGCATTCAACTTGACAATTATTAAGTCATGGTTTGCTAGCTGAGGTGTGACCTACTGGGCATTAATTGCTAGCTGAGGTGTAACCTATTGGGCATTCAACTTGACAATTATTAAGTCATGGTTTGCTAGCTGAGGCACATCCATGTGACCTACCTAGGCACTCGAACTCGTGCTAGCTGAGGTGTATCTGTGTGACCTATCTGGGAATTCAAACTTGTGCTAATTGAGGCGTATCCGTGTAACCTACCTAGGCACTTGACTCATGCTAGCTGAGTTGCATCCGTGTAACCTACCTGGGCACTCAAACTCATGCTAGTTAAGGCACATTAGTTTCGTGTGACCTACCTGGGCACTAGAACTCATGCTAGCTAAGCACGCATTCATGTGACCTAGTTGGGCACTCAAAGTTATGCTAGTTGAGGTGCATCCGTGTGACCTACCTGGGCACTCAAAGTTATACTAGCTAAAGCACATCTGTGTGACCTACCAGGGCACTTAAACTCGTGCTAGCTAAGGCACCCATTCGTGTGACCTACCTGGGCACTTGGCTCATCCTAGTTGAGGCGCATTCATGTGACCTACTAAGCACTAGACTCATGCTAGTTAACGTGTATTCATGCAACCTACTGAGCACTCGACTCGTGCTAGCTGAGGTGCATTCATGCAACCTACTAGGCACTCGACTCATGCTAGACTCATGCTAGCTGAGGTACATTCATGTGACCTACTAGGCACTCGACTCATACTAGCTGACATGCATTCATGCAACTTATTGGGCATTCGACTCATGCTAACTGAGGTGCATTCATGCGACCTACTAGGTGTTCAACTTAACATATTTACAAAGTCATGGTTTGCTAGCCGATGCCCATTCACATCAACATTTTGAATTATCATCTGTAACCTACCGAGAATTCAACTCTTCAAAAATCCCATTCACCAAGGTAAATGTACATATGAACATTCAAGAGATGAAACTCAAAATTACAGAAGTCTAAATGATGGCATAGCAGATCGCGGTTAATAGCTTTTACCAACAAACAACAACTCCTAGTCCGTAGATTACACTAAGAGTTGGGGGGCTCATGTTATGGGTATATTTGGAACTATACAAATGGGTTGGTAAAAGTTTAATGGATAAGCCTAGCTAGTAAAGGCCAGCTTAACCAAGATGGAGGTCGTTAAAGCAAGGTATTAAGTCACCAAATGTGAACTCGGACTACTAGTCAACATAAGTCAAAGTAGCAACCTGATGTCATTAAGGTTGAGGTCTAGCTCGCAGCTCGAAGCATGCTCTCCCAGTCATTAATTCAAAAAAATCCCTTTAGTTGCCTATTTAATAGAAATCCGTTATTGACCATTCTATAACCAATTGATGATTTATTTCCGTTATGGAATCACATTATAACACCCCGACTACTATAAAAAAGGGTTGAAATCATTGTAAAGAAAAGAAGAACAACAACATATTGTCACTTTGCCAAAATATACAAAGAAATAAATAATCATGGACGTAGGCGTTGGAATTAGGCCGAACCAAGTTAAAAGCTCTTGGTGTCTCCTTGTTTTTTCACTCTCTCTCTTTTCCTTACAATTTTGCCTTTACAATTTACAATTTGGGGTTCTGGACTCAGGTTGACCAAATTCATACGTCAACAAGACGTAATATGTTTAGAGTAGAACAAGTTTTGAACGACTCTAATCATCTCATTTCTAAAGGATAGATGTTTGCCAAAAGAAAAAAGTGAGGCTAGATGTAAAGTCCCACATCGCTTGGGAGGTGAATGTGTGATGTGCTTAAAAGGGGGGTGCTCCTCTACCTTGCAGACGCGTTTTAAA
>JANHAO010004141.1:0-24755 GCA_026873985.1 Saraca asoca
GTGCAATTTAGTGTAATTGCATTGGGGCCAAAGTATAAAGTTTTGGAAACTTTGGGCCATTTTGGGAATTATGAAATTATTTTATGAAACTCCCAAAACAACATCGTTTTGTGAGCTCCCTTTTTGTCTTATGTTGGACAGCAACTTTGAGCCTTCCAGACCATTCTTCTTCACGCCAATACATAAGGCAATTTCGATTTTGGAAACCGAAAAGAAGGAGGAAGCCTTTCGGCCATGGAAGGCTGAACCAAGAAGGGAGAAGAAGAGGCCAAATGGTTTGGTCCTTTGGCTCCATCCAGTCCCACTCAAGCCCCTCTACAAGCTAGCACTTGGAGAGGAAACTTTTAAGGCCATGAAGAGAATTTTCCTGGTGTGAAGATCTACAGTCTTCCACTGTGAAAAAGATAGACTAAAGGTTAGTTAGCTCTTCTTCTACTCTAGATTTGATCTAGGTTGTTTTGAGACCTCAAACTAGTGGATCTATGGGAGATTTGCTCAGTCAAAGGGGAGAAATTTTTTTGAAATTTTAGGCCCTTGCTGCCCCCTCTTGGCCAAGCAAACCTACAGGTTAGTGGTGTGATGGCTTCTATCATCCTCTTGATCACAAAAATGGCAATTTGAAATCTTGTCCTTTCTGTTATGTCCTTGACACGATAAGTGGTGATCTGATCTGCACCTTAGATCAGTCCTGCTCAAACTTCTTTCTTGGTGCAAGCTCTAAGGTCGTTAATTGTCTTCTTCATCATCTTCACGAACTCGATGGACTTCTAACCTCAACCATGAGTTGGATGAGTGGACAAAACTAACTCGCTGACGTTTTTCTCTACCAGGCTTCTCTTGCTGAGCTCTTGGTTGTTGAGGCTCTCCTCCGAGCATAACAACTTAGGCTTGTCTTTAGGCACCCAAGGCTTATGCCTGAGCCAAAGTTCTAACCATATCAATTAACTCCCTCGCCGTACTTTCAAGCACCTCCTGGTGTTGGTGCCATACTTGCATTACATCATTCCTGAAGGTGACAAGTTGATGGGAAGTGAAAGGTGCCATGCCAAGAGCAGCACCTATTGTGGGAGCAACAAAAGCGCCTGGAGCTAGGAGGAAAGAGCCTCCAGCCGATAACACTTCTCATTATTGTTGTACCTAACCTTCTGGCTGGCCAATGACAGTGTCAGAGCTTCTAATTGTTCTTCCTCTTGTCATAACATCTTTGTAGCAAATCACAGAAAGAAAGAAAACAGTCTAGTGGCTCTCCTTCTAGCCCTGAAATGTTGACGGTAAAATTTAGTTTAGTGAACCCAAATCTTGGTCAACCTAAATAGTTCTCCAACACTCCAAACTACAAGCTGATAACATAAGTTTTAATAGGAAAGAGAGAGTGAGAAAGAGGAAAAGCGATGGGCACAGAAGCTTTTAATCATGGTCCGGCTAAAGCGAGTATGACCCCTACATCCATGGTGATTTGTATTTTCTTTTATGCGGTGGTTTCTTTCCGTAGTTCAATAGAATTATAATATCAATGCCCGCTTACTATGTAAGTGTTCCCTCACTTTTTCAGCAAAGTGTCTGTATGCAATTTTTTACCTACTCCTTGCAATGAGCCTCTTTCCCCATTTATAGAAATACAGAGGGTTATAAGTGTAATTTGACAAATTACAAAATGATTATTTTTGCCGCATCGAGCAATAAATGCTAGACATTGGCAATAAATACTGGGCAAATCATTGTCAGATTGTTGAAGGCCGATGTGTCGATTTTGGGGGCTGACTTATCGATTGGGAATACGTGCCTCCAACTGCTAACTAGACTTCCGTACTTATGCTCAACTCGTTAGCTTAGCGACTTGAGCTTGCGTTGGGTGATCCGCTGGTCATAGGGATTAGTCTTATTACTAGATTCATCCAAAGTGTGTCTTGTGAAAGATGGTTAGGACGTTGTGCTTCATTCAGCGAGTTGGAGTCCTCCCTAACAAGCCAGGTTCCCGCTTCAACCTTGTCTTGCGTCTTCAACGAGCTAGAATTTTCATCTTGGTCTCGTCTTGCGTCCCGGATTCGCGACTGGCGAGCTAGTACCTTTGCTAAACGATCTCAATTTTTTGGATAATCTGGGCCTCTTCTGGCTGGACTCACCTCTTGTTGGGCCTTTGTTAGCCTAATTGACATTATCTGAAAAATAACCACAACAAGAAGGAAAATATTTATATACTCCAATCATAACACATATCCTTACTCTCCTCTAAAAGAGAAAATAATTTTGATTTTCAATACCTTAAAAGTTAAAAAAAAATATAATTTTTAATATATGTAAATATTATAAACTAACATATATACAATAAAATTGCTAATTATCCCTACTATTTAATGGAATAAAAATATGTGTTATAACTCAACGTAAAATAATTTCTCCCTACGCTATTACAAGAGATTTAACATGTGCAGTAATTAAATGTATCTGTCCCCCCCCCCCCCCCAAAAAAAAAAAACCTCGTTGCCTTGACCCCGACTTTCACTTTTGTAAGTTTATTTGTGCATGTTAATCTGTAGCTTATAATTTCTCAATTTTTCTTATTAGGAGTAATAAGATATTTAATTCATGCGAAATATTTTGAATTTGAATCTAAAATTAAAAATTAAAAATTAAAAATAATATTAAATATTATTATATTATTAAGGATGTCAATAATTTTTCACTTTTTTATACAAATAATATTAACAAGAAATGAATCTGAGAAATAAGATATATGAAAATTGAACACGAGATTATAGTATACTATTGTACACCTTGAATTAGTTTAATTCAGCAATTTTAACTAAAAAATGTTATGTAAAAGAGTTCAAATGAATCAAACGAAAGAGCCTTTGAATAATGACATACTCCATTATTTGTCTCAAAAGTTTGATGGGAGACGAAATATGACGGAAATTGATTACCTGTGTATGTTATGAAACAAATAATTGATCTTGATCATTCTTTTACTCTGCATCTAGATATAAATATTGGCACTAAAAGAACCCATCAAAATGAAACTTGATCAATGTTGTGCCACAAAAGATTAGGACACATTTTTAAAGAAAGATTGGAAAGAATAATAAAAAATGAACCCTACAAAATCTTGATTTTTCAGATTATTACCTGAATTAATTATATTAAAGCGCAAACTAAAAGTATCAAGAAAAGTACCACAATAAATTTCATATTGCTTGAAGTGATACATATGAATATATAAGAACCAATTTGAGGTGAGAAAAAAAGAGTTATGCTTCGATACAGATCTTGTAATATTTTGATAAAGTTAAAAAAAATCGTTATAACTTTATTATATATAAAATTCATATATAATTTATAATTTTTATAATATGAAAATTATAAATTTTATAATTTTTGTGTTAAACCATCGTAAAGACTTACAAAATTTTTTGAAGGTGTACCCTAGCAAAACCATGAAAAAAGTGAGAAAAAAATGAGACATCGTGAGAAGTTATTTTTAAATGGGTGTATTTGAAAAAATTGGTAAGGAAGCGAGGGGTAAGGTGGTAAAAAAGTGAGTGTTCTGGAATCTGGATCGTTATTCAAACACAACTAACAGTAACCGTATTTTGCAGTTCACGCGGGAAACCAAAAACACCGTGATATCTGAAATCCCTGCAAAACCCTGTGATATATAACCATCTTTTTCTCATTCACATGCATCGTTATCGCAATTCCTTTTCCTTTCGCCTCTCACAAGAAAACTGCTTAAACTCTCTTTCTCTTCAATTTTCTCTCCAATCCCAATTCCCCATTTCTCACTTCACAAGCTTTCTCTTAGCACTTCAATGGCGACCTCTGCAGAAGATCAACAACCCCCAAAGGTCCAATTCCCGTTGGACGCTAGCGCCTACCAGATTATCAATGAAATCGGCGCCGGGGTCAATGTCGTCGTGTACAAAGCAGTCGTCGTGCCCATGAATCACCATCTCGTCGCAATCAAATCCATCGATCTTGAACGTTCAAGGACTGATATTGATGAAATTCGTCAAGAATCCAAGACCCTCTCTCTGCTTTCTCACCCGAACATCCTCAATTCTCACTGTTCTTTCATAGTTAGCGATCGTCTCTGGGTGGTGATGCCGTTCATGGGCGGCGGATCTCTACAATCCATAATTTCTCACTCTTTCTCCGATGGATTACCAGAGGCTTTCATCGCTGTTGTTCTCAAAGAGATTCTGAAAGCTCTAGTTTATCTGCACGCCAATGGCTATGTTCACAGAGACGTCAAAGCTGGTAATATTCTCGTCGATTCAAATGGAATAGTGAAACTCGCTGATTTTGGTGTTTCTGCTTCAATTTACGAGCCCGGTTTACAAAGAGCTTCGCCTTCTTCATCTTCTTCGACTCTGATGCTCACTGATTTCGCCGGCACGCCTTATTGGATGGCGCCGGAGGTCATTCATTCCTATTCCGGGTACAGTTTCAAGGCCGATATATGGTCTTTTGGGATCACCGCATTGGAGCTTGCTCACGGAAGGCCGCCTCTGTCTAATATTCCACCTTCAAAGTCATTGACTCTGAAGATTACACAAAGGTACAGATTTTCAGATTTTGAAAGGCACAGGTCCAGTAACAATAAGAAGTTTTCGAAGCCTTTCAAGGATATGGTGGCTTCTTGTCTCAATCAAGATCCATCAAAGAGACCCACTGCTGAGAAGTTGCTGAAGCACACTTTCTTCAAGAACGCCAAAAGCTCGGTTTTGGTGAGGAATATGCTGCACGGATTGCCCTCTGTTGAGCAAAGGTACAGAGACAGCAAGGCTCGGCAGAACCACAGCAATGAAGAAGATGATGAAGAAGGAGACTCATTGAGGCAAAATGACAAACAGAGAAGGGTCAGTGGTTGGAACTTCAATGAAGAAGGATTAGAGTTCGACCCGGTATTCCGATACGAATCCGAATCCGAAACTAGAGGGAAACAGGTTCTCTGTGGCAGTGAGTTATTTATCCAACAACCTGGTGAGCCTTCTGAGCTACAAGATGAGCCTTCTGAGCTACAAGGTGAGGGCAGTGCTCCGTCTGCATCATCCGGCGGTGCGGCGGCGTGGGCCGAGAGCCAAAGGTATCTGCTTGAGCTGACTATGACTCCGGAACGTTTGGCTGAGCAGACTGTGTCTCAGGAAATCATGTTGCCATCACTGAGAAGACTGAAGGGAAGTCTGGAAGAGCAGCTTCGGAAAGTTAAGACTTTGATTAACATGGTGCATGGAGATCAGGTTGAAGTGATGGATCCTTTGAGGGAAATGTCGATAGAGATCAATAGGCTGAAAGAGAGATTGGAGGAAGAGAAAGAGAAGAGTGTAATGTTGCAGATTGAAATCGAGGTCTTGAAGCTGAATATTAGTTCTGGAATACCTGGAGCAAACCTGGAGTTTTAATGAATGAATGAAATGAAGAAGAAGATCTCAGCAGTTTTAGCATCTGAATTCCGAACTAAGTGTTCCTTTCTGCATATGACAGATATAATATCTTGACATAGTTGTAGTACCGATACGATACTTCATTAGCTATTGGTTCATCTGGGTTTAACATTCATTCTGTAAGTATAGACATGTACTGGTCTTTTGCATTGTGATGGAGGATGAATGAGATGATAAACAATTTCAATGTTTCCTGGCATCTGGTTTTCTTTTCCGGATTTCATGTTTACTTGGTAAGAGCAACTGCTTGCTGAGAGTGTTATGTTTGGCAAACAGATCTTTGGAATTGACAGAAAGTGCATTTTCATAGGTTGATTTTGGTCATTTGCAGAATATATTAGTTGTGGAATTATAAATGGTAATATTGTGA
Source organism: Saraca asoca (assembly GCA_026873985.1). Classification (NCBI taxonomy): domain Eukaryota; kingdom Viridiplantae; phylum Streptophyta; class Magnoliopsida; order Fabales; family Fabaceae; genus Saraca; species Saraca asoca. Next base: position 5,815 of record JANHAO010004141.1, read on the forward strand.
ATGTTAAACCATCTGTTCTTGTGCCATTTGTTGAAAATTTGCATTCTGGTAATCCAAAGAAGATGAAGAAAACAAGGGCCAACCTATTTTTTAGATGAACACATACTAGTTTGGGGCTTGGTGTGTGGCTCTGCTCAAGCTAATGGGCCTTGGGTGGAATTTGGGCATGACCCAAGTGCCAAAGCTTGTCACACCCGGCATCCATAGGTTTCATAGTAAACAATATTTGCAATGCAAAAATGATAAATCCACAATAGCGTCCAATGATAAAATGATGTGACTACCAGAGCAATGATACTTTAATTCTATCTCACTTACTCTTTTATTCACTCTCACTTACAAGATAATAGGTTCAAAATCTGGACTCCACTTGTCTGTATGTGAGTAGGAGTAGACTTTTCTATGGCTATTATACATGAAGAAGAAAAATAAAGTCTTCTAAGTTGTTGTAAATTAGAAAAAAAGAAGGAAAAAGTTGTGTGCACACAGATCTTATATATTAGAGAGAGGTGCATGATTTCTGCATGTAAAACTTGCATATCCTTCTATATTATGTGCAAATTATATTGTATGCATTCGGTACTACTCACATGAGAATATACTTCATGATAGTCTTTCATTTCCCTTTCTTTTCTTATGTTTAAATTAAGGGAGGGACTTGCATATGTTTTGGTACCAATACATATATTCAGAAATTGATTTTAATGGCTGCATGTGCAACTTGCAACTAGTATCATCATTTCTTAACTTCAACAACCTGAGATCTCAATTTAGTTCATGCCATACACAGTGCCATGCATGCTGATGCTGCGACTTTATATTTTCTGTCTGAAAATCTTCACCATTAATTAATTGAGCTCTTCATTTGTACTTATTGTGCATACCCACTAGTACTAGTAATGAACCAACAAGAAGAGAGGAATAATATTATTTTAAGTGATGAACAAAACAATCTTAGATGTTAACATTAGCAGAGCAACCAAAACAACCCCAAATTAGAGATGTCGGCTAACAGACATCAAATTTGCGCAGCATATGTTTGTCAGTTTGCCAATAAGACACACGGCCTTAATAATGTCCTGAGATCTCACTGTGATCCTTCTCAAACCAATCACAGGCTCTACCGTGAGTGAGAGCACAAAAGGAGCTTTTACACCTGTCCACAGTCAGCCTCACTCAAAAGCCAATCAGTTAAGTAATTCTCCAATTTCCATTTGGCTCACATTTAATTTACATTTAGTTCATTCCTCCAATTTCATCTCACAGATGCAAATGATTTTTCAACTGAAGAGAACCATTTCTTCAAGGTGTGATGGATGATGAGACTGCAATCCAAGGTATGAAATAAATATATACAGAGATATGTATTTTCTAAGCAACGTGCTCAGTCGCAGTCAATGTCTTTTTATACAATGCAAACTTGACTCTTTCTTCTTTGTCTTTTTTGTCATACATAAACATGGTAAGTATTCATTATATATCTGCAACTCATGAGTATTAAATAAGATGATTCTGCTGCTTTGAAAATTAAACAAAGAGTGGCAGAGACGCCACCTAGTTGCACTGTGGGTAATACCTGCCATTTCGGCTGTAGAACCTTACAAAATCAAAGCCATATATAGCATTCTATGGGTGCATCCAATTGGCCTCTAGTCTTTCAGTAAATCTTGCTTGGATATCGCATGATCTTTTGGCTATCTGGGGTTCCTTCATCAAACTTGCTACATTCACCACCAGAAAATGGTAAAAAAAATAAAACACTATACCTAAGTGCAATTCCAGTACATGGATTTTAAATCAATGACTAATGCAAGAATAATGATAAACTCACTTCTTCCTTTTTACTTTTTCTTACATGTACAATTGATCTCTTACATAAATAAAATTACTCACACATTTATACCTTTTATTTTTTACTCACTCCCCCTCTTAGTAGACACACAAGTATGAGTTTCATTTATTGTGAGAAAGAGTGTGACTGAAGCCAAGAGTGAACAAAATGAACCTGTGAATGGTATTAGCCCTCCACTGTTCATAAAATATTATCTTAAATTTATTAAATCGGCTACCAAATCATTCCAAGACTTATCAAGGGTTTGTTTCCTTGTGGTTGTTTGAAAGTTAGGAAAATGGAGAGAAATAAAAGGAAAAAAAAAAACGACGTTTTCATTTCTATTTTATTTTTAAGAAGATAGTCCTCTTGTTTTTCCCATTCCTTAATCCTCCTCCTTTCAAACTAATGATTAGGAAAATCTTGATATTTTAGGTATGAAACAAAATTAAAATTTGAAGGGGAAAATAAAATAAAAATGCAAAGAAATGATCAATATATACCTAGATGATTCTCCTCCCAGCTAAGAAGCATATTTTGATTCTCCCCTTTTGTATCCAACTATAGCTATAACGGTATCATGATTCAATAATATCTATCATCAAGGGAAGAACTCTATATTATCATTTGGTTCTTCTCATTTTTGTGGTGTGTATTTCAATATTTCTGCTGGATAATGTAGAAAGTCCAACTCAGAAGGTCAAAACGTGAATTATTAATATTGTGGGCTGAGCTTGAAAAGACTCATTGCGCAGTCATACATAGTAAAGTTTGACAAGAGCTTAATACATAACCTTAGCTACTGACCCTGATACCTAAATCTGATAAGACAGTCGCATCTGTGTACTTCGTTCGGTGAGCATTATTACAGTTTGTTGGTTTTTTCATATCAGAAAACAATATATTGGATTCCATATCTCGATGGATATACTACTTCGAATTATTTAACTTTTTTATATAATAAAAAAATTAAAATTTGAGATATAAATAATCAAAAATAATAAAAATTATCAATTAATAATTTAAAAATTATAAAATAGATTATGTTTGAATACTTGTATATAAAAAGTATGAAACAATTTCATACTTCAATTACTATTTTTGTAAGTTTCATTGTAGCATTTTTAAGTTGAAAATTTTTGTATTGTAAATTAATTTTCTTAATAGAATTGTAAACTCAGCATATCTATTGCATAAAAAATTTATTGAAGTTTTGACTTTTCGTAAGAAGTGGAAGATATTATACAATATTTTTATATAAAATATATATATATTTAGAAAAAATAAAAACTCTGAAATTAATTACCTTCAAAAGCATAACCATTCAAAATATATTCAATATAATTTTTGGACATTTCCCAAAAAAAAAAAAAAGAAAATTTTTGTTTGTCTTTTTCCATGTCAAGCAATATAATATCTCAAAGGGTATTTTGTATATTAAGTATATTTTCTTTATGTAATAGTGATACATAGAGTTTAACCTTTTATCTTTTAGAATTATTCAAATCTCTCGCAACCAAACTCAGTATATGAAGAGAAAAAGGAAAAACTAAAGAAGTCAGATGTAACGTTCGTTATATAGTAATTTGTTTAAGGTGTTTATTTTAATATCTAAATTTCTATTTCTTATCCTAACTTAATAATGCTTATATATATATATATATATATAGAGAGAGAGAGAGAGAGAGAGAGAGAGAGAGAGAGATATTCAGTGTCATCTTGATACTTTCTGGAAAACATTAAAAAGTATCTTGACTAACCGTTATAATGCCGAATAGTAAGCACTTAACCCTGAATAAGGGTGTGATCTTTGAGATCTTTGCTAATCTCTATTATCACTGTGCTGATTTTCATAAAGAAGCTGGTTGGAAGAGTGTTTGTGTGTGCCTTTAACTGATGGCTAAAATCATTCTTAAATCCTTTAATAAACCTCAAATCTGGTGACTATTGACTGAGAAATCTAACTTTCACTGATGTCCTCAAGGCCCATTTATGGCCTATATAATGCTCATTAACTCCCCTCTTCTATCTATACATGCAACTGTTAAAAAAATCTGAGTTAATGGTTGGATCTTTACCGAGAAGACAAATATGTCATAATATTATTAACTAGACCAGTGACAGAAATATAGCATAAAGGTGTAGTAACCCAGGCAGGCCGAGGTTCCAAATTTAGTAACCAGTGACCATACACAGCACATTTTAGGGGCTACGCTCCAATGGGATTCTCAATCTTTGGCCTAGAAATTTGATGCACTCTTCTCTAAAGCTCTAAAATCACTGTATACACACTATCTTAGAACCAAAATCCCAAAGCTTTTCATCATTCCATCCACCATTCTTCTCAGGTCAGTGACTTTCTTCACAAAACACTGTCTTTGGTATTCTCAATTTTTTAAAGATATTATCTTTTTTAAAAAAAAATCTCAGAATTTTTTTTATGATATGATTTTGAGTTGGAGAGTTTGATTTCTTTTTGAAACATTGCCAGGTCTATAACAGGGCAATCAAATGGAGAGAAAATTAGGCTACAAGTTGAGCGCCGGCTCTATAAAGGAGGCCAGCCATGGAAACTGCAGCAACAAGAAAGAAATGATGAAAGAATCTTTGGAATTCAACTCTCTTAGAAATGGAGAGGAATTCATGAATGGATTCTCATGGCCTCCAAGATCATATAATTGTAGCTTCTGTAAAAGGGAATTCAGATCTGCGCAAGCACTTGGTGGCCATATGAATGTCCACAGGAGAGATAGGGCCAGGCTGAGACAGTACTCACCTCCAACTGAAGGTCAAGGCCCCAATAATTTGCTTAACCTTAACCATAACCCTAACCCTAACTCTAACCCAAACTTGATCTCAGCTTCACCTTTGTCCTTAATGTCTTCTTCTTCCACCCCAAGGCTCAAACCTTTGGTTTCTCCTGCACTTTCTTCTCCTGAGTTGAAAAAATGGGTTGTGGATGGCATTGTGTTTAACAACCCTTTGGACAGAAAAGCCCCTGAATCAGCAAAAATCAAGAAGACAGAATATCTATGTGGGATTGGTGAATATGATCATGCTTTTGCAACAGAAGATGGCTGCAAGATCTTGAAGAAGGCTGAGATCATTAGGTTGGATTTGGGGATTGGTTTGATTAATGATTCTAAGGATGATTTAGATCTGGAGCTTCGATTGGGTAATAGTTATTCCAATTAGATTATATTTTCTTACATTTAGAGAAATCAGCAGCTTTATATGTAGTAGATATCTCAAGTGCTAACTTGCTTAGATTTTAAACTGGCGGTGAGAAGATAGGAGTTATATATTTTGATTTAGGGTTGCATCTAAATATAATATTGAAATTTATGTTTTGTATTTTTCATATCAGCATCTTAGTTAGCTTATTTGGTTCCATTTACTCGGTTACGAGTGAAAAGCCTCTTATCATATGCTCTGTCTGCGATTTGATGACTAAGGTTTAATCTGTTGACTTGACTGATATTACTAAATTTCTTCTGAGAAAGTTATTTTCACTGTTTTGTAACAATTTTTTTTTTTATTTTGATAATATTGTGACTGCAAACTGTAATATTATTGCTATATATCACTCTACGATCACAATTTTGTTTTATAATGATTATATTTATTTATATTTATTAATAATTTTATTAATTATAATTTAAAATCAGGAAACTTAATATGTCAGTAAAATCTGATTGAAAGAACGCAAAGAAACGGAAGCCTTTTCTTCTAAGAAAATTTAAAGGTAAACGTATCCTTTGCTTTTCATTCATTTCCCTTGCTTTCTAAACGTCTCATAGCTGAAGAAAAACAAAATTATATCAAACATTTTTGGAACCATTCAGTTCTCCTTAGCAACTTTTCTTAGAAGTGACGAACTATATAGATAAACAATTAATAGAAAAATTATAAATCTGTTGTCCTAACCATAAGAAAACTTGTAGGTTAATTCTAATATACTTGACAGCTGACAAGAGTTGGCATATCTAAATATTTAAACAAGTTATCATTCATAGATGATATAAAATTTTTTTATATACTGAGATATTGTATCATGATTTTATATAAATAAATATACTTGCTAATCTCAAACATTGGACATTTTAAGTAATAATATCATCTTTCAACTTCTCCCTGATACACTCTATTAAAGGAGGCTTAGGAATGAACATAATACAAACATATAAATTCTATTAACAAGCATAATCTTTCAAACTAAGAATGGTAAGAATTTGAATTCTTGACCTTATTTGAATACTATCATGTAATCCATATCTTAAATTAAATGATTAAAAATTAAAAATATTATATCTTTGTAACTGTATTTATATCTGTATCTGTATACATCTCCATACATCTTTATTTATCAATCTTTTTCATCTTATTTATATAATTAAATAATGATCCCACATATGATTTTCGTTTTGGTCAACTGGACATCTTTTCCAACATCATTAGGAGATCCATCTCTGAGAAATTGTTCTACTCCATTGTTGAAAATGACTGACGTCAAAACAAAGAAATTGAAACTCAGCCTTGCAATCTTCAAATCATGACCCTCTTCTTAGTGAATTAAATATTATGTAAAGCATTATTTCAGTTATTTTGGAATAGGAGTATAGCATTATTGATCCAAGTTCCAACACAAATCTCATTATGATATACTCTCTAATGGGGCCAACTTCTTAGATATGAGTTTGTATAGCTCAGTCTTCCATCTGTTTGACTATAGTCTCTTCCTCCATATTAGGCAGTTAGAAAACGATGTGAACTTTTAGAACAATCAATAAACTTACCATTGATACCATCTAACACTTGCTTTTTTGCTGATTCAAGATCCTGACAGTTTGTACACTTCGTCACTTCATAATTGATCTGGTTTACAAACCATCTTAATCCAAATCAAGCTTCAAAACCGCCTTCCAGAGCAATTGAGGCCAACGCATAATACAGTTGTCATGGTTTTAAATTATTATAATTAATATTATTATTATTTAAATTATGTAATCATAATTTTTTATAATTTTATTAAAAATATATTATATTCACCTCTTCTATAAAAATGTAATATAAGTATAATTATAATCACAACTGTAATTTAAAATTATGATAATAACGAATTAGTTATGATTGCAATATATATCATTGTTTTTACTCAAATATATCAGTTTCTTTTTATGTTTTGCTGTAATTTTTATGTAACTACAATTGCATTATAGATCCTTCATGTATTTCCAAGGGAAATATTTCACAGAATTGGACAAAGTAAAAAAAAAAAGAGGAAACTAAAAGAGACAGAAAGAAACAAAAGTCTGAAAGTTATGAGCAGTGATATCTACCTTCAGGATAACATCTCAGAGCCAAACAGAGATGACTTTTCATTTAAAAAATGTTGCATAATTTTGGTACCCCAAAATTCGATGGTTAGTGAAAGAAAAAGGACAAAAGATGCCTCAAAAAATAGGGGGAAAAAAAAAAGGTGACATAGGATGGAGATGATAGAACGTAAGCAATATATATATCTTTAAGATTCATGTCATGTGAGAGTAAACATGGATTGCCATTTCAATTTCTAAAAACATGTTTTGAGAGTGGTGTCTCTTAAGGAAATGCCTTTTCCCCAAAAGCTGATGGGTTTGCATGTTCCCGACAATGTCTGGGTGTCAAATGAGTATGATAGCCTTTCCTTAAATGGAAAGAGATGTCTTGATCAGTTCAAAGAGCATTACAGAGATAAGTGAGAAGAAACCCTAAAACTCTTTCCCAGATTGGTACTCATTCACAACTTAAGAACACTCTCATACTTACAACTCCACCACTTTTCCACCTGACCTTTCCACAGCCACTAACTACACTAGCCTTCATTGTCCCATTATGTTAAAAATTGCACCAACTATTCTTTGAGATGTATTTTTCATTTTGTTTTTTGACAAAAGAAGTTAAGAGGTAGATATTTTGCTCTTTGGTTAAAGTAAGAAACACTGCAATTAGGGAATACATCCCAACCAATTGTGACAAAAAGTAAAAGAATATAATTAATTGTTCTTGCAAGCGAAATATTGTGAGTAATATTATTTTTGCGTTAAATTCTACCATGACAATTTTACTTTGTAATGATCACATGCTTTACAGTTTTGTTAATGATATATACCACAATCATACTTTAAAATCATAATTTTCAAAATAAAACATATGAACAGTTTTTTGAAAGAATTTAATAGTTGTATTTACAAATCGTTTAATCACTTATAATCATTAATAAATGATTTTCAACTTAAAATACAGGAAATTAAAGATAATAAACTTTATCAAATGAGTCATCAAAAAATCAAAATTTTTAATTAAATGATAATGTAGATAAATTACTTTAACACTACTAATCCGGGTGCTATAATAGCGCCCTCAGGATTCCTTTTTTCTTAATCTTTGATGACCATCAGAGGAACCAGCTTAAGGGACGAGCAGAGTCCTACCTATTATTGGACACCAAGCAGTCTCCCTAAAGAGAAATAATGATCGCACCAATATTTTTTAACAGTGATGTGGTTTTTGGCGCCATATATAGACATTTGCTATTAATCAACTTTTTCATATGAGATTTCAAACTAAGAAATTTATGAAAACATTCTTCGTGATGTAATTAACAGTAAGCATTAACCACACATTTGGGATCCACACCTTCACCAAAAGGACACCTTAAAGTTAAGCTTTTGAATAGTAAGTGAAATGCACGTAGAAAAAATTGGAGTGGCTTCAACTTTGAGGGAATATCCAACGCAGGAGAAGTGAAAAGAAAGCAGCTCACAGGACCACATTTGTGCGCACATAGGTGCCAAAGAAAGAGTACAAAGTTTAAGTGAGATACTTCAATAGAGCATGAGAATTCTGTCATATTCTTTATCTTATGCATTGAGCTCTTTCTTAGATATATGCTTCGCCTACGACAAATATTGCACCACAGACGGCCATAAGGTACAAACTTTTTCTCTGAAAGATCAATCCATTTGCTGATAAGCTTCAAGAATCAATTCTTTGTATAGCTTGCAACCCTACAAATTCTGGACTGTCTTTTGAATCAATCAAGACCGTCAATTTCAGCCCCATACCTTCTTCATATATAGAGTAATGCCAACAACTTTGCCTACGCGACTATCTGCAATTAGTGAAGAGCACAGTTCAATTAAAAGCAATTAAAATTTATTTTTTAATATTTTTAATCGATTTTATAATAATATTTAATTCATTCCTAACCATTTGTTAATATCATAATGTTAATTTTAAACTCAATTATTTGCAGTTATGAATGATTATATATAAATAATATTTTTATGTAATAATAATATTTTTTAACTTTTTATATTAATTGAGAAAATTATTTAAAATCAAAATTATATGGATAAATTTTTATTTTTATCCTTTTTACTTTTTTGCATATCGTTTCATATTTTGGATAGATCGCTACGTATGAAAGCATAATACATAATTTCTTTCAAAAGCAAGATGATCAATGGACAAGCGTTACAAGTAAAAAATTTACCTTTTGATTTGACGTCTCTCATCAGAAAGTAATCTTATAAATGATTAGAAACAATTTTGTGAAAAAAAGTGTGCAGAAAATGCATTCGTACTTAACATCATCATTCCTTTCAAAACCCAATTTATAAATTTACCGCTCTTTTTTCTAGCAGCTACTTCCATAAACAACATCCAGCACAGGTTCAATGTCATCACTAATAATCTGACAAATACAGATGAGAATGCTTCACATGGCAATCAATTACTGGCTACAAAACTTGACAACTTAATTCTTTACTTTCTTCCATACTACAACATCTGAAGTTGCCTATCAACAATTTTAATAATATAATAATATTTGATGTTGTTTTGGAATTTATCCCTTTAATATTTTTTGTTCAAATCCAAAATGTTTTTATGTGTTTTAAATAACTTACAACTGCTATTGAAAAAAACTTGAAATTGCCGGAAGAAGATAAAGCATGACGTAGTTTCATGATGGATTATTGAAGAGTAGCAATGTTTATACACAAAAACTTGACCAGAGAAATTCTTGATTGTATGCTGTAAGTAGAGTCATTGGGAAAGTGCGAAAATTTATATATGGAATGGAGAAAAAGAGGGCCCTCACGTGGAGAGTGAAAGTTGAGAGAAACAAAGGAAGACAAATGGGATGCAGGATAGGTAGCCAAAGTTGTTCATTTCAGTGAAAGAAACAAGTCTTATTATTTATAGGATACATAGGGCATGGCATAAAGTAACCTAATGGCCGCACATCAACCTTTCATTTATTTAGTCATTTACTTACTTTGGCTTTGGCTTCAATCAACTTTAATATAAATTATTAAAAATATTATTTAATAATTATTTATTTGATGGAGTCACTAAAATTCACATCAATTAGATTTAAAATTTATTGATGGTGGATTTTGATTCTGCCTAAATTCAGTCAATTAAAAGAGTTCTTTTAGACTCAAACTGTACTCTGGTTAAGCAAATATAGAACAAGGACAAAAAAACCCAGAAGAAGAGGGGAAAATCATATGAGAATAAGATTTTTAACGTAATTCGATCAAAATCGAGCAGTACCGATCCCTACGTTCACAGTAATGTTATTGCTTTGGAGAAGATTCTACAAAATTTTAATATAGCTATCTCAGCTTGCTTACAACGGTCTCCTTGGTTGGTAGGTTACAAACGTAATTTTACAAGTTGTAATTCTATTACATCAAATATTAATGTACAAGACAAAATGAACTTCTACAAATCAACTCTTGCAGGTTGCTTTCTGAGGGTGGAATCCTTATTTGTCTGCCAGGCTAGATAGCTAACACGACCTGATCTAGTGCCCCATCTCGCTAAGTCTTTTGGTTGGGCAATTCATTGCACCTCGCGAGCTGTTTCTCTTATTTAGACCTCATCTTCGTTTGGGACTTCGTTAGTCCGTTTTCTTACATACCAAAATACACTGATAGCAAAACTTAATATATATATATATATATAGATATATAAAAGTATCGATTAGTTGATTATGCATAATTTGATTAATTGATTATGGGTGGTTTAAATGTAACAATTATTTTGAGATAGTTAGATTAAAGTATTTGCCAATTCTATAATTAGGAGATATGCATAAATGAAAAAAAAAGTTATTTTTATTTTCTTTCCTTCTACTCTCTCTTGTCTAAATAAATTATTACTGCTTTTCTTTCCGATTTTTATTTTTGGAGTAGTGATAGTTTTTCAATGTTTATTTGAAACAAAGCATGAACCAATTAAAACTTATAGATTATGTTTTTAGTTAGAAGTTTGACATGATTATAGTTATGCGATAACAATTACGCAGGTTGGGTTGCATTTGGCTCTCCTTAACTTTTTGTGCATATGAGACTGCAGCAAAAGAATGCTATTATGGAAGTCCCACATTGGTCACAGCTCAATCAATATACCTGGAAATGTTTGCTTAGGATCAAGGCAAGAAAATTAAAAAATGGTACTTGCATTCTATCTAATTGTCTGTTTTTACAGTTACAAACGTGATATAATCTGAATTAAATTAATCCTACTTATTTAAAATGAGGTCAGAATATAAAAATTTCATTCATCAATAAATTGTAAGGAAAATATTACTCTTTTTTTCACAAATTCCGAACCGGACTTGCTATAACAACCTGTCATTTTTTATGCCTCTAACAACGTCCAGGAATAAATTCTGCTAACTGAAGCCCAAAATTCAAATAAAGCACTCGAGAGCCCAAATTGTCTTCCAATCATTTACTCCATTTTCCGCTGAAAGATAAAGAATTAACCCAAAAAAAATATTAAAGAAAAACAGAAATTATTGACATTAACCTAACGCAACATGTCAGACTTGTTTGTGGTCAAATTATTAATTGTAATACTTTTTAAATATATTTAGTTACAATTTTAAAATCATTCAATAATCAATTATAAACAATAATCTTAATCAAACTAAAATTTATTTTAAGTAGCTTTTATTTTAATATGCATTATAGAAAGAGTACATTTAAATTTATACTCATATCATCCTCACTTATTTCTTATTTTCTCATCATTATCCTTATTTCAACAATAAAGATAAAAAGTCTTATTGCTTTCTTTTTCTTAAATGTACTTTCTAGTAATTTAGTATTAAAAAGTAATTTTTTTTATATATCATCCAAATAAGAATGGATTATATATAATTAATTATCATTATTAAACATAAAATATATTTTTTGTAATTAATTATTTAAAAATCAATTATTAATAATTAACAATGTTTATAATCAATTATCTTATTGCTATACCAAATGAACAAATCATATGATACTTGGTCTTATTAGACAATCAATGGTGATTACGTTAACAATTAAATGATTGCATTAGTTGTAGCTAATTGTATTAATTAATTTGTTTAGTTGATAACATTAATTATTTTTATAAAGATATTTAGTAAAATAATAAATAAGAATATAAGTATATTTTATAATTTATTTAAATATTTTTTTTACTTCAATAATATTTCAAATTTTAATATATTATTTACCAAACTAATTTTTTTAAAGAAAATAAGTTATTATAATCTATTATTTATTAGATTTTTCTTTGAAATTTAAATAATTATAATTTATTATATTTCTTAGATTTTTCTTTAAAAAATAAATAATTATAACTTATAATACTTGTTAAATTTTTCATTAAGACATAAATAATTATAATTTATTATACTTATTAGATCTTCTTTTAAGAAATAAATTATATGCTTCAAGGAATAAGGTATAAAAAATTGTATAATTAATAGGTAAGAGTATCCTTTTCCATACTAAATACAAATCAGTTGTGTCAAAAATCTGGGTTCTCCAACTTTTTTAAATTAACGGAATGAGGTTCAATCCATTGACTAAAAAAACTATTTACCAAATATTTTAATTAAGTTAATCTATTAAAATTACTCAATCAGTTAAACACTGATTAATAATTTATTTTCCAAGTGCACTCAAAATTTGATTATTGTTACAATCTACTATCAAGATGAAACATGGTAAGAGTTTTAACCCTTCTAAAGTTTGAATAATTAAAAAAAATTACATTTTTTAATTTTTTCAAATAATTTAGGTTAAATTGCACTTTAGGTCCCTATAGTTTAGGCCTTTTTCGATTTGGGTACTTATAAGTTCAAAATTTGGAATTAGATACGTACACCTTCTTATTGTTTCTGATTGTATTCTTTCCATCCAAGTTTCATCTAATTCTGCCTAGTTGGCAAATGTCCTACTGATGTAGCAAATTTTTTTCCTAATTTTTGCCATGTATTGGTCATGTGACCCCATTTTAATCTCTAATTTTTGCCATCCACGAACCCATGTTCTTCCTTATCTTCCCGATGTGAGAGCTTCATAATAGAGGTAAGATTACAATGAGGGAATTTTCGATCACTTAGGGGAGCAATGACATCAATGCATCAAGCTCGAGCAGCAAGCAGAGGCAGTTGTGCTACTATAGAGATCAATTGATTCTCTTAACCCTAAAATCTCGAGGGAATCCTAGCAGAAGATTTATAAGATGCAAAAATTATAAGGTTAGTTTATTTCCATTGCTTATTTCACTTCTTCTTTTTAGATATGCGCCTACAAGCAATGTGACTTGAAAGAGAATTCTTTTTGTCTATGCAGCAATCTGGAAGGTGTTGTGGGTATTTTAAGTGATTTGATAAACCAATTGACAGTTGAGAGAAGGAAATCATTGTAAAGCAGAAGACATTGATTAAATCTATAAAGGCTACCGTGAAGACCTTAACGATTTTGGTACTAATTTCTTGATTGATATTACTTTTGGATTGGTATAAACATTAAGAATGTATGAAACATATAAGGGAAAATGGTTGAAGATATTAAAGATATTGCTCTAGAGGCTAATGGTTGAAGATATTAAAGATATTGCTCTAGAGGCTACCATGAAAACCAACTTTTGGTGTTGATTAAATCTCTGGATGGCTTTGATAGGGAAAGCTGGTTTAATTTGTGGATTGGGTGAAATATCTGTAAAATTGTTGTTTTGATTTATGGAAATAGGGTAGTAAGCAGCATTAACAAAATTTATCATTTGTCTAATTACATAATTTGAAATTATTGTTTTATTCTCATTTGTTGTAATTTATGTTGATTAAATCTCTGAATTGTTGTTTTATTCTCATTTGTCTACTTGACAAAACTTGTAACAAAATTCAACAAGACAATAATAACAAAATTCATCTGATTTTGTATTTAACTTGTTTTATTCTCATTTGTCTACTTGACAATTATTTGTAGTTTGACAACACTTATAAAATTTTGGAAGACTTGTAAAATTTTGTAATTGAAATTTAATAAGGAGTAAATTGGCCAAAACGTGAAATAAAATTCTATAAGATGGATTTAAATTCATCAACATTTGAAATAAAATTCAGTAAACTTGAAATCTCATTCACCAAAAGCTCAAAGTATTTAGTAATGGTTAGTGGTCCCTATTCCCCTAAATTTAAAAAGGCCAATCATATTTAATTATATAAAAGTGGGGCCATAATTTCAAAATAAGTGCTAAGTAATTAAAATTATCAACTGTTTATGCCAAACTATTAAGGTGGTTATGAGGCATTAATGGTCTCTTGAGATGCTTTTTGTAAAGTGTCTCCTTTTCCCTTTACCCTTGCATCATTCTTTCTTTTCTTGGCATTTGCTCATCCCTATTTTTCTTTCTAGTTTTTGTGCATTGTTGATGGTGCTACTGTCTGGTTTGCTTGCTACCTAACTATTATTGGTGTTTGGTTACCTTGCTGCTTGCTCATTGAAATAGCTTGTTGACTTTGTTTCTTAGCTACTTGTTTTCCTTTCTTTTCAATTGTTAGCCTTTTACAAGTCCTTTGGTTATGACCATACTTTTGATACTTAGAGCACCTCAAACTTATACCCAACTTGCATAGCTTAGGTACAAGTTCGATCTCATTTGGTTGTTTTCTCCTTAAAGTCCTGGGTTGGCCAGGAGGCCTTTTATTTCTTGTAGGGAGGATGTTTTCTCTCCTTGTTAAATGCCACAAATTCTCACCATTTACAAGGTTCACTATTGATCCATTGCAAGCCATGTATGATGAAGAGAGGTAATACTTGTTGATGTATTTTTCTAGCTCATCTCCGATATAGAAATTGTATGCACAAGCATGCTTGTTGGGTAAACCAATGAGCCTCCACTTGTTGCAACTGCAATGTTAAGGTTAGAGGTTAACTACAAACTTGTCTAAATAGGTGTTCACTTCAAATTTTTGTGCACCAGCCTATTTGGTTGTCCATTCGCCAAACTCTTCAATTTCTTTTTCCAACCTCTTCAATAATTTTGGGCAGACCTTTTCTTTGACACATAAGTGTAAATTTGCATATAGTTATCATACATTTAACAGTAAGCAATAATTAGCATATAATTGACATATTTAGTGTAAATTAGCATATTAAGTGTAAATTAATAATTATATATGTATATCACCTTTTGTTGGTCAAAGACGAATACCCAACCTTTTCTACTAATGTCAGTCAATAATATGTTTAGAAAACAAGGCCAAAAGTCTTTAGTCTTAAATTGAACCACAACAACACATAGTAAGAAATATTGATTATTAAGATCTCTTACAACTGAACCTAGGATACTCCTCTAGTGTCAGCCTATCAAATAAAAGTTTGACAGTTGTCCTAGGATTAATTCTTCTCAATTTAGCACTATAATTCCACAGTTTAGAGTACTACTCACCATACCTCCCATTTAACTTCTTCAATGCCTTGCTCCTAGCCTAGTGAGCCTTGTTCACAAACACCTTTATCATGTACTTCTTTTTCACATCTCAATTACATATGCAATTTTTGGCATTTGACATATTCTCTATGATCTTCTTTGTAACCCAATCAGAAGATGCCAAATGCCCTTTCATGGTTTTCATACATGTATGCTTTAGCTTCCATGTCTTCAACTTGAATTTCTCATTTCCCCTAACTTTGCTCACAAGGCATAACCAATCACAACCTTTTGCCACACATTTAACTCTATATCTATGTTGATCATTTAGTTTCATCTTCATATACCTTCCATTCAAAAGATACCACTCTTACATAGCAATTTTAAACTCTTCAATATAATTAAACTCTAAACCTTTCCTCTATAGGTAGTTTGCACACATTTTAGCAATGTTATACTTTGGATATTTAGGATGGGAAGGCTATTCAATCTCACCATCAAAGTTAAGCTTAACACTATCTAAGGAATCTGTCTCATAATTACTATCTAGTGCTCTACCAATTGTCTGGAAATTTGGGAGTTTAGATGGCCCATCTTCAATCATAAGTGCAAATTCTGCTACGGAAGAATTAACGTTCATCTTGAATTAATTATCATTATCCCATTATCTGCACTATCTTCAAAGTCTATATCTTTCACACTATTGTCATCTCTACTTTCTTCAAGTTCATCGAGTTCATCATCACTTTCAATAAAATTCATGTCAAGTTCATCCTCATCATAATCTTCAACTCCAAAATTATCTATAATTTTCAAACTAACTTGATTCTGCACCTCTAGCTCAAAATCCTCTTCTACCTCAGCTTCAATTTGCAATTACACATGAGCATGCTGCAAAACCTCCACAACTAGCTTAATATCAATTCATTGGTCAACCACATTTTCTACTTCAACCTCAACATCTCTACCCTATCTAGACCTTGTTGTACCAGCCACAACACTAGCACTTAAATTAGGTTCAGGGATTGGTTATGTCTTGGTGAGCACTACAACATTTCCACACTTAAAGCCATGTAGCACATATATGCCAACATTCCTATAATTTTTCCATAATGCTATCTTAACCAAAGTAATTGCATCTATATCATTTTCAATTTCTACTAATTGGTTTCATGAATCAGAAGCTTGAGCATACATTATCTTAATTGTGCCATTATATCCTAAACTCTTAAGTGATGAAGTAATTTCTTGTAAAGACCATTCATCAAGTTTGCACTTTTTTAAAAAATTAAACTCTACCACTTATATACTTCAGAAATTTGCCTCTAATAATGCTAATCCCATGGTGGATAGTCACTTGGAATGGGTCTAGCTTATGTGATCTGAGGTCAATGTTGCATTGGAATAAAGTATTCGAAACTAAGTCAATAATGCAATAAAAAAAATCAAAACTGATTGCATTTGAATAAAATTAAAATGCTCAAACACAAACCTAATATCCATGAAACTCATTTAAAATTTCAACTCATTTCAAAATGCTTAAACAATACATTTTCAAAGAAACCTAAGCCATGTTCACATATAAAGAAATTGCATGGAATCTAGAAAAGAAAGAAACAACAGAGACTTTGGTCACAACGTATTGCAACTATGTTGGTCCTGTTAGTGTTGTTAGGGAGATTGTTAGCATTGCTATCATACTTTCTTCAGTTTTGATGTTGAAAAATAATTTTGATCAATATCACAATCTGATCAAGTGTTTAATGTTTATTATTAGATTACAAGATCTAAGTTAACCTAATGTTATTCAAGAGATCCACATTTAGATATAGCAATTTTATTGTATTAATTAGGATCTTTTGTAAGTGTGATCTAATTCATATTTGATGCAAATAAGTCTCTTAAATTAATTAAGTTAAGGTAGAACTAAATCACTTGAAATGAGTTAAAACCAAAAGCTTTCTAATAAAGTCTTCAAATACTTTTTCACAAGTACAATTTTCATAAAAACTTTTTTTCATTGTGTGAATCAATTCATGATGAAAATCTTGTGAAAATGAAGATGAATTGATTCATGAAAAATTGTTTTGAAAAATCATTTTCACTAAGGTTAAGAATTTTTGTGAAACGATTAGATAATAGATTCATGATCTCGTCATGTGAAAGTATGAATCGATTCACACATCGATTGAGTCATGAAATTCTTGATAATACTCATAGGCGAATCGATTCATAAGTTAGTAACCATTTTGAATTGATTTATGAATTGATTCACAATCTGAAAGTTATTTTTTAAATGTCAGTTACCATACCATAAATATTACCTAACCTCATTTCAAACATAACATCTATTGTGAAAAATTGAAAGAAAACAAAGTTAAAATCTGATCTATCTCTACCTCATCTATTTTCATCAAATCTAGTCATTCTTAGATCAAATTGAAAGAGACTACACATTAGATAATTGAGATCCACATCTCAATTCAAGTATTATATATTCTATCTTGAAACCTTGTTTTTGTTTTAGATTTCTAGGGTTTAAAATCTGAGATATAAAGGGAGAGGTTGATCTTCCTTTTGCATTTTCTGTAATTATGAGGTTGATCATAGTTTTAAAAGGTGTAATGAATTTTTATATCTAAACTAGTTTTCAAGAGCTCGATGAATTCTTATGTGTTTAGTAATAAGATAAGGACCACCTAGTTAAATATTTGATCAAAGTAGACGTACACTTTAATTGCAGTTTCAATCAAAGTGGAACCATTTTAAAAATTCTGTACCTTCTTTACTTTACTGGATTAATTTTTCATTTGTACATATTATGTTTGATAAATTATTCTTACATCTGAATTACCCTTAAAACAGAGATAACAATTGATTTTAGCTTTCAATACAAGTAATTACATTCATTAAATAAATTTTGATAATTTTCTATTAAAAATTCAAAAAAAGATTCAAGACTTTCACTGAAATTCAACTAGAATCCAAACCAATAAGGAACTAACAATTAGTGTCAAAGCTTTGGCTCCTGATACTACTTTAACTTCAAAAGGATCATATTGTCACGACCCAATTCCCAGATCTGTGACCGGCATAGAAGATTGCCCGTAGGAGACCTCCTACAAGCCTAACTGTACATTTTGACCCTTAATTTTCTTTTATTCCTACCAAAAATTCGGCAGAGTTTCCTTTATAAACCGGACACCGAGGCTCAAGGCCTTATGACATCAGAACCTGATAAACAATTTACACAAATATACAGTGGCCCAGGCTAAACAACAACAATCTACTGGGCATCCAGAACTCAATTACAAATATAACATAATAAATATTACAG
>JANHAO010004142.1:0-24704 GCA_026873985.1 Saraca asoca
ATTGTTAGATGTAAAAATTATAAAAATTATTTTTCAACATTAAAACCAAGGAAAATGTGTAGCTTAGAATAGTCTAGGCTAACAAGATGCACCTTTCATACTTGAAGCTTACCTAGAGGAAGGTGAGTCAAATTTAGAATTCTTCAAAAGGATTGATGTTGAAAGCGGGATAGTCAAAGTGTGTCCCAAATGTAAAAAAATATTACGACAAGGTAAAAGTCTTACTTGCCAATTTAAAGAAACGCGACAAAATAGACCCTAAGGAGAAAGAAAAGGCTGAAAAGATTGTTCCAACTATGCAAAAAGGCATAATTGTCAAAAAAGAAGACAAAAAGAAAGAGAAAATGAGAGAATTCAAAAGAAAAAATGGTACAAAAGAAAAGTTAGTCTTTAAAAGAATTGACTTTGATTATCACAATTAGTTGAACAAAAGATAAAGAAATTATTTTGATCAAAACTTAAGCACCTTAAGGAGATATGCTGAATGAAAAATGGGTAACCAATGAACCACAACCAAAGAAGAAACAAACATGGAAGTCCAAGATTCCAAAAGGATAGAACAAATAGTACAACCCAAATTATCAACCTCCACCACCAATAAGGACTCAAAAACATCAAATGCAAAGACAAGCTACTTTTATAAGAAGAAAAGGAAAAGATGGACTTGGCAAAATATTTGAAAACTAAAGGTCAAATATGGAGATTGGCATGATATGTGTTTTGCCAATTGATTTTTCTGTAAATTCTGAACAAGATTCGATTGATGATTTATATGATGAAAATGATTGTAATGAAGTAGTCATCTAAAATGAGAATGCTTATGCTTTCTTTGAAAGACCAACTGAGGAAAGGAAAAGTCATTTGTGACCTTTATATATAAAAACCCATGCTGACTAATAAATCACATTTTGGTTAATGATGATGCTTATATAAATTTAATGGCAAGGTCAATTTTTGTAAAGCTTAGAAAATTTGCCAAAATTTTGGTGCCATCAAACATTACAATGCTTGATTTTAATGGGAAGATGTCAGCATCAAAAGAAGTAGTGCTAGTAGATCTGAAGGTTGATTTTGTAACCTAACAAACTCTTTTTGTAGTGGTTCTATCTGAATCAAGCTATAACTTGCTATTAGGATGAGAATGGATCCATGCAACTAGTGTTAGACCTTCAACTAGCCATCAGAGGCTAGTTATATAAACTAGCATCAGTCAATTAGAATGTATCATAGCTAATGACAATCTTTGTTATCTTCAGCAATGTAATGCTAAGTTTGAAATTTATAGTCCCTACATTAAACCCTTAAGAGTTGAAAGTGATTTTAACCCAGAAGGAGTCGACATTTGCATTCTAAATTCATTAAGATTTTCTGTAATCTCAAAGGTCATAGACTTGGGTTCAGCCTATGAAAATAATGAATAATACATGATCAAGTGAAAAGAAGCAATGACTCATCCAAATTGTGTTTATGATGACAATCCATATGGATTTCTTTATTCACCTTTATGAAATAAAAAAAGGAAAACTGAAGTCCAAGATCCTTTAAAAAAAAGTGAATTTGAGAATTCGAGATGAAAAAAGGATAACTTACATTAGTGCACTTTTACTCAAAAAATTAAGAATAATTTAACTACTAAAGGAATACACAGATTGTTTTGCATGAAATTAATGTTAAGTTTAAGCCAAGATCTAGTCAAACACATAATGTCAATTAAGGAAGGATTTTGACCACATAAACAGGCTCTAAGGTATTTTGCTCCTGATATTGTTCATTAAATTAAAAAAGAGATTGAAAGGCTACCATAAGACAACTTCATCCGGACTACTAGGTATGTCAAATGGATCTCAAATGTGGTCCTAATGATGAATAAAAATAGAAAATTTAGAGTGTGTATTGACTTCAAAAATTTAAATGATACAATGCTGAAAGATGAATAACTTATGTCAGCCGACATGCTAATTGATTCAGCTTCAAGGCAAATTATTGTCAGCTTCATGGATGGAAACATTGGATATAACCAAGTTTACATTGCAAAAGATGATATGTCAAAAATAACTTTCAAATGTCTTGGAGTAATAGGAACCTTTGAATGGTTGGTGATGCCTTTCAACTTGAAGAACACAAAGTAACTTATAAAAAAGAAATGAACACAACTTTCATGATTGAATTAGCAAAATAATGGAAGTTTACATTGATGATATAGTATTCAAAGCCAAATCTCATCAAGATCAAATAAAAAAAATGTAGTCCAAGCCCTTGAATAAATGCGTCTAAACAATTTCAAGATAAATCCTTTGAAATGTGCATTTGGTGTGTCTACAGGTAACTTCTTAGGATTCTTGATTCACCAAAAGGGGAGTGAAGTTGACAAAAACAAAGCTAAAGCAATTTTAGAAACTGCTACTGCAACAAATAAGAAAGAATTGCAAAACTTTCTCGATAAGGTGAATTTCCTTTAATATTTTATTTTCAATTTATCTAGTTGAGCGAGAATATTTTCACCTCTATTAAAGTTGAAAGCAAAAGAGAAACTTTGTTGGAAAGAGTGCCATCATCAAGCATTTGAAGGCATCAAATAATATTTAATATCGCCCATAGTAATGTCATCTCCAATGTCAAAAAAGTTATTTAAACTTTATGTTTTGGCTGTTAATGATGTAATCAAGTGTCTTTTAGCCTAAGACAATAATTAGGTTTAGAAAGGGCTACTATTTCATCTTTCTAAGGTTTTAAATTCTATAGAATAAAGATATACAGCAATAGAAAAGTAACATTTGTCTTTGTATTATTTTTGTGCAAAATTATGCTATTATTTATTACCGGCTAAAAAAAGAAAATGCTATTGCAAAAGTTGACATTTTGAAATATATGTTGTCAAAACTATTCATCTACAGATGAGTTGGAAAATGATCATTCGATTTAATAGAATTTTCCTTGTAGTACTGCCCATCAAAGGCCATCAAGGTACAGGCAATTGCCGACTTTATAGTTGAGCATCATAAAAAGACAACTAACTATGTCGGTATAAAACCATAGATGTTATATTTCAAAGGTTCTTGTTATAAAAATGGTTCATGTGTAAGAGTTTTGATCATTACACTAAAGAAGAGGATAGTCAAATTTCTATTCATTTTAGATAAAAAGTGCTCCAATAATGACTCTGAATATGAAGTACTAATAATAGGTTTAGAGATTTATTACATCATAGAGCAAGATGTGTCAAAATTTATAGTGAGTATTAATTCGTTATGAAACAAATTACTTATAAGTATCAATGTTTAAATGTGAGTTAATAAAAAATATTTGGCAATCTCATTCAAACTTTTGAAGAAATTTGAGGATATAAATATAAAACACGTGCTAAGGTAGGAAAATGAAAAAGCTAACAAATTGGCTTAAAAAGATTGATAAAAACAAGTTTGTCAAATTAATTCAACAACATGCTTTCCTGGAAACTGTTGAAACTCAAGAAGCATTATGTAATGAAGCTAACTCTACATCATCAGATTAGATAACTTAATTGGTAAATTACTTGTCGAATCTTTCACTAACAGTTTGTCAAAATATTAAAGTAAAGGCCCTCAAATTTGTATTATTTGACAGGCTTCTTTACAATAAAGGTTTCAAAGGGTGGTATTAAAATGCTTGGATAATGAAGAAGCACTAATAACATTGGCTTAAGTTCATAAAGGAATTTGTGGTGCACACCAAACTGGGGCCAAAATGAAGTGGATTCTTATTCAATGAGGTTTTTATTGGCTCAAAAAGTTTAAAGATTATATTGATTTCACCAAGGGATGTGAAGAATGTCAAAAATATGGACCAATTTAGAGAATACAAATAGCTGAACTCAATTATATAATAAAACCATGGCTACTTGGAGGTTGAACAAAGGATTTAATTAGGAAAATATATCCACCATCCTCTCAAAGACATAATTTTAGTGGCCATAGATTAGTTCACTAAGTGGGTCGAAGCCATTGTGTTTAAAGAAGTAAAACAATATGATGTAATTGATTTTCTCAAACGTCATATGGTTTTTCAATTTAGTTTACTAAAAACAATTACTACAGACTGTTGAACAGTGTTCACAAGTAAACAAGTTAAAGAATATGTTGAATCAAGGGGAGTTGAAATGTTAACTTCAACACCTTACTATGCGTAGGCTAATGGTCAAGTGAAAATTGCCAATAAAGTGATTATAAGCATGATTAAAAAACATGTTGGTCAATATTCGAGAAATTGGCATAAGATGCTTGACAATGCATTATGGACTATAAGAAATACTCTTAAAGAGTCAATAAGGGTTACACCATATAAGCTAATGTTTAGTCATAATGTTATTATTCTTGTCGAAGTGATCATTTAATCTTTAAGGGTTCAAAGGCAAAATCAATTATATAAGGTTGATTACAATGGTCTAATTCTTAACGAACTAGAAAATCTAGATGAAATTAGGTGGCAAAAGAAAAATTGGCCAAGTTTTATAATAAGCATTTCAAATTAAAAAAGTTTGACATAGGCTAATTAGTTTGGAAAGTTATACTGTTGATGCAAAAGACGTCAAAATATGGTACATGGACTCCACATTAGGAAGGGTAATTTTAGGTTATGCATACATTTGACGGAAATAGTTATAAAATAAAGCATGCAAATAAAAATATTACTGAAATTATAAATGGTAAATATTTGAAAACATATAAACTAAGCATTCAAGAAGTGCACATCAAGAAGTTATAATAAAGTTACAAAACTATTTAAGAATAAGAATTTTCTTAAAGTTTGACTCAAAGGTAGATTGGAATTCTCTCCATTGTTGAGCCACTACCATCTTCTATGCATGTGCTATTATACAAGAAACTCTAGCCTCATGCACTTATGCTGTAGTTATTTTAAGGTAAGTTAAGACATCTCTAACTTTTTTGGTGAATTAGGCTCTGTCTTTATTGATTGATTTAGCTATAACTTCTAAATTCAACTAGTTCACTTTGAGTCGACAAAGTTTTTCTTTCAATTTTGCAATTTTTGACTAAACTATAGCAATCTTCTTTGAATTTTCTTGATTGACTTCATAGCTATATTGTATTTTCCAATCAAAATTTTCCTGGTCTCAACAAGATTTTTGGAGAATCTTACCAATTCTTCTTTCTTCGTCAACAATTCATAAAAATTGCATTCAGCAGTAGCACAAGTTTTAACCTTGTCTAAAAGGGATGGTAGTTGATTTTGAAAATTGAGGATGAAGGATATTAAATCGATGGTGACTTCAATTTTAAAGGTGCCTTGCAAAAATTGAAGTGAAGACAGGAGAGTATTATGCTATTGGTCATCTAAAATAATGACATCCAAATCATTTTATAGAATAGTATTGAGGGTCTAGATGGTCTACTTTATTTCATTTTATCAATCATTATTTACTCTAGGAGCAAGTACGAGGTCATCTAACTTGGTCTCGATAGAATCAGATGTCAAAAAAGTCTCATCTTCCTCTAATAGCAAAGACTCCAAAGTTGCTATCACTTCATCTGCCTCATCAAATTGTTGAGTCTTTTCGGGATTTAGCGGTTCAACTTCTTAATGAAGAGATTTAGGTAGAAGTGTAGAATCAGGATTATAAATGACTTACTCTGATGAAATGGCACATTGTTCAAAATATGTTTCTTTAGGAGCAACAATGATATCTTGTAAGATTAACATTTGTTGATCAACATTTACAGTTGCTTGAATAGAAAGCTTTGAGTGGATATTTGTTTATCCTATTAAAGAGAATAAGTATCAATATAGAAATAAATAAGTAGAACAAGTATAATTAAAATGAGTGAATATTCAACCTTAACATGAGTAAGGTTTTGAAAAGGTAAGATTGTCAAGATGGTAGAAGAAGTAAATCGTGCTATGATTAGCTCCAAATGAGATATAGAGTCGATTGAATTTTGATCCTGTAAAGGTAATGTCAGCATCCAAAGCAGTAAATGGTTTAAGGAATGAAATTAGTCAAGAGTACCCTCGAATGAGTTATATCTTAAGCAAGTGAAGAGACTAGCTACAAAGTTAGTTGAACAAGAATTTCAAACACAATATGTTCAAAAACTATACTGCTAGTCCCATTCAACTTGATGATCCTTTTCTTCTTAGGAGGCTTTTTAGGCTTTTCTTTAGTTGTTACTTCTTTTTTAACCACCTGGGTGTTGGTTGATCTAGATTGGATTTTCCTCTAA
The DNA here is from genome assembly GCA_026873985.1 of Saraca asoca. NCBI lineage: Eukaryota > Viridiplantae > Streptophyta > Magnoliopsida > Fabales > Fabaceae > Saraca > Saraca asoca. The sequence continues at coordinate 6,219 of JANHAO010004142.1, forward strand.
TATTTTCTTTTTTTTTCTCATCATTGAAGGTTCATCATCCAGAAATATAGCATTGGCTTCATCATTTTTCCATTGCACTTCCTCAACTATAGCTTCCACTATATTGTCTCCACAAGCTATGCCAAGAATCTTAATGGGCACAACAATATTTGAAAATAGTCGAAGTAAAAGTTAGCATTTGCAAGTTAAGATAGAATATAAAAATCAAGTAAATTACCCAAGGAATTCACCATAAAGGCCACAATAATTGCCTAATGTCAAAAAGATACAGGGAAATGATGGGAAACAATGACATTAGGGACAGGATTTGAGATAAGGTTTGGCCAAGGTAAAGGGAACATTAGGTAAAAAGATTGGTTTCGATTTAAAAGGTGGTATGTCCATCTTTACCAAATAATTTTTATTATAAGCTTTCCACCAAGATCAATGGTGGCATTCATAATAAGCATCCTTTTTCTTGTTAAAGGATTCATCAGCCTCAATAACCATATACTTTAAATTCTTATTATTATACTCGACTTTATAGTATTTTTTAAGGGTTAGTATGTTAGCAATGTGCATACCTGTTATCTTTGTCGAATTCTCTATAGTATGCATAGTCGCATAATGAGAAAGATTGTCAAAGATAGGTACATTGAAATATAAGTGAGTTTTAGATAACCACCACTCTGAGAACATCACAGTATATGCAAGACATAGAAAGAAATTGTATAGCCCAAACTGTGCCTACATGTCAACATTGAAGTCCTCAACTTAAAAATATTCATCAGGTCTCGAAGTTCAACTTTGGAACTATTAATCTAAAAGCATGGCTAGACATCCTTGTATAAGGCCATGTTGACAAGCTAGGTTATTTGGCAGAAGAAGTTCAACCTCTAAGGATGACTCTTAAGGAAGACCGGTAAAAAGTATTAAGGATATAAAAAACTTTAACCAAATTTTGATGCTTTAAAGATCAAGTGGGTTTGGATTAACCAAGATGGGCCATAAAACCAAGAAGAAAAAATCGACAATTGTTGGGAGGAATGGTCATCATTAAAAATGTACAAAGTTGAAAAGAGATGGCCAAGTAGTTAATTGGGAAATTTTGACTCAATTTCTTCATTTAATGTAGCATGCAAAAGTGTGGGGCCATATGACAAAGTTCTAAATTTTGGTTCAAAATTTTTTAAAAAGTTAAAATTTTGTTACAGGGCTATAGTTAACCATAATTTTAAAATCTACAAAAGCCCTCCAAAATTGGAATTATAGTCATGATCTCTAAGATAGTCGATAGCCATATTAATGTTTTCAAAAAAATTGAATAACACAAAAGGACCTAAGGCCAGGTGTCGACCTTGATGTAGTAAAACAACCAAGGGCAAAAACCAAAAAGCTATTTTCATAGATGAAACACATAAAAGATGTTTGCAAAGCCAACAAAGTAGAAAAGCAATATATGCTTTATTAGAAATTGAAATATTGGGCGAATGTTGGAATATGGTCAAAAAGGTCAAATAAGTAGAATTTTTGGTTGAAACAGGAATAAGTTGTTGAAATTTCATAGTTGATGGGGAGAGTAAAAGTGAGATTGTTTCTCCATTTGGCTTCATGCCAATGATAGCAGTGATGTCAAAAGATGAGGGTTCAATTATGTTATAAGGAACATAAAGGTTGTTGGTGGAAGGAGACCAAAAACATAAGGTAACCCCAATCAATGATGGAATGCACCTTAAAGACAAGCGAGATAGTTGAATTACATTAAACATACATATTTCTTTCTAGAAATGTTCTTTTTCCAATTTAACTCAATCTAACCAATTCAAATATGCTGTGGAAGGACTTAGAAAATTCCTAAAGACCCTAACAGTTTTAGAGACCCATGAAATGATAAGAATAGACTTGGGTAGTAATAAAGGTTTGTGTAAAAATGAAAAAATTCATGTTTGGTTTTTCATTAGAAAGATAACCTAAAAAAAAATTGGCAGTTCATTTTCATCAATATCAAATTCAGTGGAGGGGATGAATATCTTGAACTATAGAATTGAAAGTGTTTGGAACTTTAGTGGATACTCAAGAAGATGAACGAGAAGTAGTGGCTATGAATTCTGGGAAGTTTTGTTTGAAAAAATGAAGATTGATAGAGGACAAGTAAGCACTCATAGTAAAAGAGCTTGAGAGAAAATTGAATAGTCTAAGAGAGCATAAACAAAATGAAATTTGAATATTCAAAACACTATTAAAAGGTAGAGAAAAAGGACAGTTACTTTTGTAAATTACACCTCAAAAAGGTGCGAAGGAATAGCCTTGATTACCCATAGACATAATTATCATTATTACATGTTGAAGAACATGCAAATTTGTCAGTTAGCGGCTCCATGTGTCATGGAGCAACTCAAAAGTCATGGTTTTGGCAAACAATCCCACCAGTGCTTTTCAATATATCATTTGATTTCATGAGTTAGATGATTATTTAAACTAAGGCCATAAGGATATAGTTTGGCTTGACTTTTATTTTCAACCAAGGTTTTTAATATGCCAAAAGCTCAACAATTGAACCAAACTAGGGGGCCTTTATTAATTTCCATTTTGGTACAGGTCAACTATGTTGATATTGAAGTTGAATGAAATTGGTTGGATTGACACAGGAGTTGTAGTTGTTGACAAATATAACTAAAGTAAAAGCATGTGCTGAGCACATGATGAGTACTTACCTTGCAGTTATCTTATCGTCTTTATTTTAATTTAATGTTTTTATTTTATTGGAACATATGTTCATTTTTCTAGGGGCCAGTTTTCTTGAACGGTTACTCAAAGAAACTACCAATGTTCCTTATAAATATTACACCTACACATTAACTAGGGGTATATTTCTATAACCATTTAACTTAGTAAAACATGTTCTGTGTTCTTTGTAGTGCCCTATTACACATTTTAACACTCTACTGATCCTCTTAATTTATAGGAATTCCCTCACTCCCATGCCTATAACTTCATGCACCATTATTGTATCGTTTGATGTAATTTACAACCATCTAGAGTGGAATCTTTATATGTTTTATTATTTACTGTAATGCTTCATTTGAAGATCACAGAAGATCATAATCTTGCCTATTTGCTGTGAAAGATTTATCTTAGAGTCAAAACTTTCCAACTTGCGAAATTTGACTGGAAACAATAACAGAAAAAAGACCCAAAAAAAAAGAGTATCTAAAGCCCTTACACAATATTTGAAGCAATGTAAAGAACCAGCAAAAGTAAGCATTATTTGAAGATGACAAATCATTTTTGGGAAAGATACATTTTATACCCTAAAATTTTGTTAAGTGACAGATTACCCTCTTAAATTTTATAAACCTACAAATTACACCTTTAAACTTTAAAAAAAATTACATATTAGCCCCCTAAAGTTAAAAAAAAACAATGAAAACACTAATTGACTATTAATTTTAATTTGAAATTAGTGCATGCATTACATATATATATGGTTGAGATTTTATTTCTTATTTATAAGGTAAAAAAATCTCTTATTTATAAGGTTTAAAACCCATACTGAACATATTATTGGTTTCACTTATTATCCAAACTTAGATAATAAAACTAATACTTTTGTGATGAAATAAGATATATAATTTGAGTTTTATGCGTTTGTTATAGGCAAAAAGTGACTTTGAAAGAATAAGCCCCTGAGCACGATGAAGGTTGACCCCTTCGCCTTGCCAAGGGCGCCCAGCAAGCTTCGCTTCACCCTCTGTCAGAAAGTGGCACAGCAAAGTCGTCCTGATATCATCTCACAAAGCAAGTCTTGCCTCGTTCGTCGCAAGACAGCGATGCAGTGAGGTGATCATAAGACTAGCTCGTCAAATAGCCGACTACACTGCTCGAGCCTGCTACCTCGCTACAGCAGCACCCAGCTCGCTACAGCGGTTCCCATGACGACCTCGAGCCAGGAACCCCCACTCGGAATGCCCAACACCTCGCTCAGTAAGATAGCGCCGGGCAACAGACGTAGACAGATGCAAGTCTATAGCCAATCAAAGGGACCCACCCCGTAGCCTACATTCTGCAGCAGCCAAATTGTAGTCTTTTTACTGTCTTCTTCATTTATATCTTGATGTAACATAACTGTAGCTTGTAATTAATGCATGTAACTCCTCCTTCCTCTATCAGTAAGACTGCATTGTTAGAAGAGAGGAAGAGGCCGAACTCTATAAGTAGAAACTCTGCTAAAATCATTTCTCAATACATTAATAAAATCTCTGTCATGGACATAGGATCCGGTGCCACCTGGATTTAGCTAAACCACGTTAAAAATACTGCGCCTCCCTTTCCTTCTTCCTCTTGGACCAACTCCTTCTGCACTTCAGAAGCAGCATTGGTTCCTGAACTCCTCCTGTTGGCCAAATTTCGGGACCCTCCGTACGAACTGAAATCTGATGTCAACATTTTGGCACCGTCTATGGGAACCATCTGCTCTCTGAAGTCTCCATTGCAACTTAACAATGGCACGAGGAAGAACTACTCGGAGCTCAACCACTCCAGTCCTCCAGTCAACAGACACTCCTGCTGTAAGGGTTCACCAACAATCTACTGCTACTCTTGAAACTCAAGAGGCACCAATGCTCAGCCAACCTCGTCTGGCGCTCGAAAGCACAGTAAGGGAACTGGCAAAAACTGTTAAATCGCTAGCGCAGGCCCAAGTTTAGAGCACGCAAAGACAAGAAGAACTCATAGCACAGCTCCAGCAGCTTCGTGAAGAGGCTTGAAAAGAAACTCATGAAGATCATGATAGTCAACAACTGGGGGGTTCGTAACGAGCAGGAAGCTCCAACCCTCAGTCTGAGACGCAAAATCAGACAATGGAGGAGATCCTCCACAAGTTGGAACGGCTAGAAGAGCATCCGCAACCTCAGAGCCATCAATCGTGCTATGAGGAAAGCTCTCCATTTTCTGTGGAGATCGAGATGCAACCTCTCCCACAGAAACTCAAAATGCCCGTGATCTCGTTGTACGATGGGAACAGCAACTCGAGCGATCACCTAGACACGTTCAATATCTAAATGGACCTCCAAACAACTGACCCCCTGGTGAAGTGCCGCATCTTTCTCGCCACATTGGGGGGAACGCCTCGAACATGGTTCCAACGCCTCCCGGCTAGTAGCATTGGCAACTGGGAGGAATGCCAAAGGAAATTCATTAACCAATATCAAGCGCTGAAGAAACAACTCGCGCCCCCTTGCCATCTAGCGATGGTCTTCCAGCGCAAGGGTGAGTCACTCAAAGACTACGTACCTCGATTCAGGCACGAGGCCAACTCAATAGAAGATCCTTCTGAGGAAAGTATCTTGGCAGCGATCGTAGCGAGACTTCGTAAAGAAAGCAAATTGTACCGGAGCCTCTACAAGTCCCCAGCTCGAGACCTCGCTGAATTCTACGAGCGAGCCACTAAACAAATAAGATAGAAAGAAACCTTCAGAATGGAGGAACCCAAGCTTAAAGTGGGCTATAGTGGCCCCACCGCAAGCAAAAAGAGGGGTAGCGAGAGTCACAATGACCCTGCTCCTCATCTCACAAAAAAGGTGAAATCTCAATGACCTGCAGGATGCTTCGAGAGCTACAGCATCCTGTCAGATACACTGGACAAAATCTTTCCCATAAAAAGGCATAACGAGGACTTTGGTAGCCCCAGGCCAATGAGGGCATCAACCAAATCCAGAGATCAAAGCAGGTTTTGTGCCTACCACAATGAGGCTGGACATACCACCTCAGAGTGTCAAGCACTGAAAGACGCCATTGAAGACCTCATCAGAAGAGGCCAACTATAGGATTATGTGGTAAGACCATCGGGATAGCACACTTAGCAGGCTTAGTGAGTTGTCACCCAAGAGCCTGAGCCCTCTATCAGAATCATATTCTGATCCTGTAACGTTCATCTATTATCAATGGTGACTAATTGTATCAACTGTTGTATGTTGAATCAATGTAAACTGCCGATTAGCCGAGCATTGTCTAGACAAAAAGTTTTCACTTCGTCATTGCAAAGATACACCCAAGGGTAAGACGGCCCTCGAGCCTACCTCACAGCTACAAAAACTCAAACAAAATAAAATCGAGGGTGAGATGGCTCTTGAGCCTACCTCACAATGCCCGAGGGTAAGACAGCCCTCGAGCCTACCTTGCGGCTATGAAAACTCAAACAAAACAAAATCGAAGGTGAGACGGCCCTTGAGCCTACCTCGCATCCACGAAAACTCAAACGAAAATAAAATTGAGGGTGAGACGGCCCTTGAGCATACCTCGCAATGCCCGAGGGTGAGATGGCCCCTGAGCCTACCTCGTGGCCACGAAAACAAAATTTTGACGAATGGTTTTCACCTCATCATAACAAAACAAAATCTTAGCCACCGGCCCACTACAACACAAAGATGCTAAAACTAAATCGTTGCAGCTTTCATGCAGTTAATCACCCACAGCTCTCATGCGGGCAAGTTCTCATGTCTCGAACGAGATTTCTCGGACGCAGCTTGCATGCGACCTCACTCTCACTCACTACAGATTGAGCAACCAGAAAAATAAAGCACAGTCGATTGGCCAAAAGAGTATTTTATTGATCATCAGAGATTTACATACATTGATGCACGAAGCATCCATTACAGCATTCAAAGAGAAAGAAAAGCTCATACAGCAAAAAGACCTCATCCAAGTGAGGCAAAATTACATCAAAAGAAGAAATGCAGAAACAAAGGCAAGAAGCTCAACGACCTGGCACAACCATTCCTACAAGAAGGAGCAGAAGGCTGGTCATCGAGCTTGCGACTGCAAGAAGGACAGTGATTTCCAAGCTGCTCCTACTTATTTTCCTCTGATACGTCCCCCTGAGCCAAACCTAGAGCAAATCAAAAAGTCATAGAAGCCGGTTGGCCAAGTAGCAGCACCACAAGCGACGCCCGGAGAAGGTGGCCCGAGATCAGCACAAGATCCCCCAGGAGCCCGCCAGGTAGATCCTGTGACGGAGCCACGTGCAACAGGCTATCCATGCCTCCCGGCATTCTGCAACAGGTCATCCATGTCTCGGCAAGCTTCGTTAAAAGCCAAGGCACCAAAAGACAGGGGGCTATCAGTCTCCTCCATTAAACTTCTCTGAGACGAAAGAGAAGAGTGCCCCAGGCTATAAAAAGACCCGCTCGGCCTTTGAGAAGAATCCAGAAGCTAGCTAACCAAATCTTCATCCGACGGCCTGAAACAAGCAACAGTGCCACGCCAACAGCCAAAAATGGCGAATAGGAGGAAGCATGGCCTAAGGCTGAACGGAAAGACATCTGACATGATACTTCGGCTAAAGGAGGACACTGACTGAAGATACGAATCAAGACTCAGAAACATACAACTCCCGGTCCGCAAAGCAAATCGAGAGTTAGGGGGCTTATGTTATAGGCAAAAGGCGGCTTCGAAAGAATGAGCCCCCGAGCACGACAAAGGCCGAGCCCTTCGCCTCGCCAAGGGCGCCCAACAAGTTTCGCTTCACCCTCTATCAAAAAGTGGCATAGCGAAGCCGTCCTGATATCATCTCGCAAAGCAAGTCTTGCCTCGTTCGTCACAAGACAACGATGCAGCGAGGTGATCATAAGACTAGCTCGTCAAACAGCCGACTACCCTGCTCGAGCCCGCTATCTCACTACAGCAGCACCCAACTCGCTACAGCGGTTCCCATGACAACCTCGAGCCAGGAACCCCCACTCGGAATGCCCAACACCTCGCTCGGTAGGATAGCGCCGGGCGACAGACTCAGATAGACACAAGTCTACAGCCGACCAAGGGGACCTACCCCGCAGCCTACATTCTGTAGCAGTCAAATTATAGTCTTTTTACTTTTTTTTTCATTTATATCTTGATGTAACACAACTGTAGCTTATAATTAATGCATGTAACTCCTCCTTCCTCTATAAATAAAACTGCATTGTTAGAAGAGAGGAAGAGACCGAACTCTATAAGCAGAAACTCTACTAAAATCATTTCTCAATACATTAATAAAATCTCCACCGTGGACGTAGGATCCGGTGCTGCCCGGATTTAGCCGAACCACGTTAAAAACATTGTGCCTCCCTTTCCTTTTTCCTCTCGAACCAACTCCTTCTGCACTTCGGAAGCAGCATTGGTTCCCGAACTCCTCGAGTTGGCCAAATTCCGGGACCCTCCGTACGAGCCGATATCCAACGTCAACAGCTTTATAGTTGAAGAAACAAGTCTCTAAATAAAGTATATGCAACATATTTATTAATTCAAAGTTAAAACTAATAACTAATTAATATTTTCATAGTTTTTTTTAGACTTTAAGAAGGATAATTTGTATTTTTTTTTAATAGTGCAATCTGTAGATTTTTAAAATTTGAAAAGATAATTTGAAATTCAGCGAAACTTAAAAAAAAAAAGTAAAGTGTCTTAAATTACATCTCTTAATCCTTACACTGTTTGATGAGGAAGGTCAAGCTATTCTTTAAACAAAGAAAGGTCAAATAAACAAAAAAATGTTTCTTCGGAAGTCGTACAGCCACTTCCTCATTTAGTGATCCCATTAAGAATTAGTGACTTCGAGCACAAATGCTCTCGAGCATTTAGCAGTCCCACTAAGTGCAAGAATTGAACGGTGGCAACCAATTCTGCCTTATAAAAAATGAAAGTGCTTATCTACCTCTATTCTCTCTTTACACTTGCAATTTTTGTTCATATCACTTCTTCAACTGCCTTTCCATTATTATATCATTTCTTTTAGCTCTTTTAACTACAGCCTATCCACCTGTATCACAATCCTAGTGCTTTCAAGGAATGGACACTTCGATTATAATTCATAATCATTTCTACCGTATGATAAAATTTGAGTTAAATTAATTGTACGTTTTGAAAGAGATCAATCTTTGTGTACAATTTTTAAAAATAATTGCGAATTACTTGTGGAATAACACTACTCATCCCTTGATCCACTTTTTCTTTTGCCTTTCCACATGGAATGACTAGACTCCATCCCTCCTTCTTTCTTCTTCTCCCAAAGAATATTATTGTTCTGCATCTTATTGTCTAAAAGCAGAAGAATAATAAAATTCTTATATAGATCATGGAGATAAGCATCTGCCCATAACAGAATACTTTTCAAAGGACCACTTGAAAATCGAAACGTGATTCTTTTCGGCCATTGCTGATCTGGTCTCTTTTGTCTTCTTTTTCCTATTTTTTCCCCTAAACACTATTGGAAATCAATGGCATTCACTCCAAGCATCTTGCCTTTAAGGAGGATATATATATATATATATATATATATATATATATATGTATGTATAGATATGGTTGAATCATTGAAAGAGAAGTAAGAGACCATGCATTGTCCTTCTTGCAGTCAAAGCTAAGCCCAACAACCAGGATATGGTGAAAGAAGAAAATGAAGAAGAAGAAGATGATGATGAAGATGATAACTAAATTCAGTTTGACCATGTTTACTACTCTCTTCTTTCGCTGATTGAAAGAGAGAAGTAGGAAAAGGCAAGTCATAGAGGCAAAGGGAAGGCGACGCCTTTCTTCCAGCTTAAATCCATCAATCTGCACCTGTGCTGCTGATTCCAGCTAATGCCAGACGGGTTGCAGTTTTATCACATACCAGTCATAGTATTTGTGTTGAATATTTTATACTGCTCATGAATTTTTTTCCTTTTTTTCTTTTTAACTTTCTCCATCCATTGTGCTTACTTTTTTTATTTTGAGTCTGAGTTAGAAACTGCAGTCTGTAACTTACTAGATGTGTCTGGGACTAGTGAGTGACTTTACCACTGCTTTGCTGGAATCAAGAATAGAGTATACCACTGTTTGCCGAGTGTCATTAGTATTAACGTAAAAAGTTTGGGAGTTGGCAATATTTACTATATATATGCAGTTGAAACTAGATGCAGGTTTTGTTCATTGTGCATGCTTTTCGAACATGTCTAATGTAACCTGTCAATGTTTCTTAGATCCAAACTGTGTATGAGCAGAAGTGTACCTGGTCTGAATATCTCGAATAATTCTAATTTGAGTTTTTAAGTTGGGCTAGATGGGTTGGCCTTACTGCTCTAGACACTTGCTTTGATGAACGGAGAAGCAAGTAACACGGGCTAAGAGAGGCTTTTAACACATTAAATATTTTCACAATTCTTACAATAGCATACATATCACTTGACAATAAACGTCACGAAATTGCCTTGGGTGAAAATTATGAAACCAGTAACATTGATGTTTTAATTTTTGAATACTTATTTCCCATTGAGATTAAAAATGAATTAGATATGCAAGACTAATTTCAATGCAAAAGAAGTGACATAAAATGAAATATCATGTAGCCTTCCCATAAAATTACCCCGTAATGCTTTCTCTTCAACTAAAAGGTACAGCTTTTGCTGCAACTAACATCTGCAACATGCTAATAAATAGGAAAATGCTCAATGGACAATTTTTCTTTCAACACAAACCTCTCACATGGCTTTAGTTTGTCATTGAATTTGGATCCAAAATGGATTCAAAGGATAGAAACAAACTTACGAAGGCAGTACACAAAAATTTCTGTACTTGATAAGCATAACTCTGATGATTAAAGAAAGGTCTTGTTACATATATTCTACCCTCACTAAATTCACACCTATGAAAGAGGGCTGAAACTAAGAGATCGTACATAATAAGCATATCATTGCGAACAAAGGCACAGACTCATCAGTCTACAGGGATTTTTTATACTCTTTGATTACGTGATGATGATCTTTATGTAAATGACATGACAAGTCCAGGTCAATAGCACAGCTCCTAATTAAACAACTCGGTTATATGCCTGAAAAATGAAGCATGAGGAGAATGTCTGGGTGGCAGTTCTTCTGCAACCAAGAGGTAGAAAAGCCCCATCACTCCAGTATGCCTCCGGCTGCTGCTGTAGTTTGATTCCAAGGTTAAAGTTTCACCATCAATTATCTTCATAGATCCTGGTTGAGGATAACAAGTCGACATTCCTACTATGTAGCCTGCCTCGTTTCCTGCTTCCTTTCCTTTTCCATAAATTGGCATTGAGGAACAAATAACCCTCCCATCCTAAAATCACCATACACAGATATTTCAGAAAATAAGCTACAATGCAATGCTTAACATTCCATAAGATGATCACTTCAAAGAAGAAGCACAGCTAATCAAATGAAGTATGGCCTATAAGATTCACCATTTACACTCCTCTTTAGTTTACAAGTTAAATAAATTAAATCTTCAAAGAATGGGCTTAGGCAGTCTAACTTTTGTATGCATCCAAAAATTTAAGAATGATGGTTTATTGATCATCACCTGTCCATATAGAGTTGAACCAATTCCACCTGTATGCTGATGAGCAACCCCATATATAAGATAACCTCCATTTGGCATTGGAAGCCTTGTCCTCTTGACATCAATGCAGCTGCTAGCATCTTTATGGGCTACGCTACAAGATTCAACTTCATACTCAACCTGTGTAAAAGAAATCTTTGTTACCCCCTTATAAAAAATATGATAACATAAAAGAGCATTGATAGATTTAGAACTGATGTGAGATTTGAGAGGATATCCTTGTCTGTCCAGGTGATTTTTCTTACCCGGCAGTCATGCTCTGCATTCATGATATCCGTGCTATTCAATACTTTCAAAGTATCGGTTACATCAAGTATATAAATCTTAACAGGCACTATAAAATCATCCCAGTCAATCCACTTCACTGTGAATCTCAGGTAGAGGCTTCTCCTTGGACCCTCAAAGCCTTCACTGTTTCTGCACTGTGTATTGTCATAGCAACATAGCAAACCTCCAATATAATCTGGCCTCAGAGGTCGACCATATTCATCCTTTGTGATATTATAAAGGTCACACTTGCACTCAGTGCACCCCAACTTATCTTCAACACCCCGTGTATCAATAGCATGAACATTGAGCATCCATTTTTCCTCATATCCATCAGGAATTTCAGCAGGATTGCCTATTTCTATTCCAAAAGGATCTGGAATGTCTGTGGCTGTGCCTCGTGTTTCAGATCCAAGGCCAAAATACTGGCCAAGAGAATTTCTCTGGCATATGCCACTGTTTCTTACAAGGATATGATCGGACTGATGAAATACCTGGTAGCCATCATATTCTGTGTTTATCACCTGTTTACGTTGATGGTATCTGACAACAACCCAATGGTGGAGATATGTTTCATGGAGAGGGATGGGGTTTCCTGCTTCATCAATTACTTCAGCGTCGAAACTCTTGAGTGCAATATGACCTCTTGGAAACTCAATATCATAGTAATATTTGTTTACAACTGATCCTGGCCCCAATTCAAACTTGGGGGATAGAAAAGCAGAAGTCTTTACATTACTTCCAATTTTTCGAAAAGCAAGTGAGCATGCTGTGCTTGATGACAGCAGCAGTATTACCAATGAAAGCGCCCGATTACAATAAGTATGTTGCATTTTGTCCTGTTGGAATATTCTCCATTAGATTTTCATCAATAAAATGAAATGAACAGATGCAGTATATATAAAATGCATAATTTTCATAATAGCAATATAAGCGAAAGTTGAGTTAGCTCTTTGAATCAGTTTATCTGTTGGAAATGGATATTCAATTCTCTATCAAGCTCATTTGCAGTTTTACAGGTAAAATCAAGAAATCGATGATCATAGAAAGGTAAAGAGAGAGTTTGCACAGTAAAATAAAATATCTTGCATACTTAAAACGAAGGGAGCAAATCAGCAAAATAGATAATTTTATAAGCGACACCGATAGAATGGATCATGGTTGTCAAACTTTAAACTTGTGTGTTTAGGGATCTCACTGGGAAGTTTGACAACCATAACAATATCATAGTTTTGAAAGTCGTGACTGTGAGTTTACTGCAAATTCGACGAGAGAAAATATATTCTCAATCTCGTCTGTATGGATTTTCGAGTTTAGTTTATCTGTCCGATGACTAGAAATAGACGAGCATGGCATGAAACGATGCAAAAGCAAATCCTTACAACGAATAAACATATGGGTTATCTTAAAAATCCATGCAATTAGAGAGTCAGCCTATCGATATTGAGGCAGGATATTCTTATAGTACTAATTTCAAAGCAAGAAGCGGAAAGAGCGTACCAGAGGAGAAGAGAGGCTGAGCAAGCAAGCACTCGTGAGCTTCTATCAATATTCAATTATTCAGCAACGAAGAATGGATAAACACTTATATATAAAAATACAGAGTAAAATTCCTTGTAGGAAGCGCCAAACCACCTTGCCCTTTCACACTTCACTGGAATTTTTCTCCCCATTTTGTCCGTTATAGGCTTTTATTTCTGTCTGTCTTTTGCATTGCCGGCGAGGTTGCAAAAATTTTATTCATCACCGGTTCAACGTCCCAGAAAATTTTAAAATAATATCTAATGATAATGTAACATTAAAATATGAAAATATGAAAAATGTTTTAATATATAGCTGTTTTTAATGTTGGTGGGAGGAGGATTTTACCTGCAGTCTTTTTTTTTTCTGTAACAGTAAGAAAATACGAATAATTTTGTAATTTGTAATCATTTTTATAAAAATAACTGTTCAGCCAAAGAAGTTCTTACCCTCTGGTTTTATGGTAAAATCGGAGATGCCTGAGTTGCGGCTGCAATGTCCACGTGGGAGATTATTATGTAAATCTACTTTTTTTTTTTTTGCTTGGAAGAATTCAACACCAGAAAAAAGTTAAAAATAAAAAATAAAAAATAAAAACAAACGGTAGTCAAGGCGATGCTCTAAGCCATGACGCATACAGATGGTTGGTGATGTGTACTGAAAATCTATTAGATGCCGAAAGTAAATGGAATTTTCATGAAATTGATGAAATCTACACGGAACATGCTGCGACATAAAAAGTGACTTCGAATGATGTGTATCGGTTTGGCTTTGGCAAACATAATCATAATTTTTTTCTAATTCTAATGGAATTTCATTTTTGTTGACTTTTGTTCCACGTGGCTTGACAAAAGGCCATTTTTACAACTATGAACCCATTATGTTACATTCTCCTCGCACGTTGCATGAGATATTTTATTCAAAATTAGCCCATTTATTTTAATAAATCAACTTAAGCATGAAAAATAAAGTTTTACTAAAATTATTTTTCTAAGAAAGTGAATTGAATTTTTTTGTTGTGTGGACAGCATAAAAAAATACTTTCTATTGTTTTGTATATAAAAATAAATTATTTTTATTAAAAATATAGTTATATATATTTCATCTTCAATAGTTAACAAATCTTTACTTTTCAAAATCAAATATTGAGTGTATTTTGACTAAAGACAATATTTAAAGAATAATATTCAAAATTTATTCATCTCTATCATTTTTTTCATAAAAGTGATCCATATTCAACTAATTGTAACTAAATTTATTAACCTTTCTTAATTGTTCAAATATTATATTAACATTATAATTAATAGGGGTGGGCTTGGATTGGTTAAGAGTTGTTTATGTTAATTTTTTTAACCAAATCAATTTTTTTGGTTTATACTTCAATTGATCTAATATTAATCGGTTCAAATTTTAGAATTAATTTTAATCACTCGAATCAATTTAGAATATTTTCAGATTATTAATATCGGTTTAAACTTGTTGAAAGTCTTTCTTTTTTTGTAATTAATATCATTAGATATCACACATAATTGTAAAAATATTACAATTTCAAAGTTTGATATAAACGATCATGCAATTATCATAATTCATATATAATACATAGTTGCATACTAGTGAAATATGAATTTATAAAAATTTGCACTGCACTATAGACATTATTTACTCAACTACACTTTACTTAATAAAAATCTATTGCATAATGACAATTATTATATAATTTCATAGTGTACAAACAATCAATAACATACTGCAATATTGTAATACTTTAAAAAAAAAGGGACTAAAATGAAAAGTTTCTGCAATGACTAAAATGAGATGTTTTATTTTCAGTATGGGCAAAATTTGAGGCGGTGCGTAACTTTGGGGGCAGAAATGTGAATTTTCCCTTTTGCCTTATGCCATAAAATATCAAAACTCGGCTTTTTCTCTCTCCAATTTTTTAGCTCTCCCGAAGCCTCTAAATACTCTGGTCTTCTCCTTCCCCTCCGTCAACATCCTTATTCTCTATTGAGTTGTCGGCCATCCCTCCGGTGTCTTTCTCTTCTCCGACACCATTTCCAAAGCTTTCCGGCATGAATCTTCCTCCTTGCATGATTTTTGTCTTCTGCCTAAAACTTCTACCTGCCGGTGCTGTCATGCTCAGCCGACTGGCTTTTCCTTCGTCCAGCAAGTGTGTGTCGTTTGTTCATCTCTCTGGAAACTCTTCCTTTCCCTTGGATTAACTCCAGTAGCGGCAGCAGTTTCTTATCCATCATTCTGCCCTGTTCGGCCAATCCTCTCTTCAGGTGGTCGACGAAGCTTTCGCCGACAGCGAGCTTGTCACCGGCATTTTGAAGGCTGGTGAGTATTTTTAAATCATAAAATTTATTTTATAGCAATCCCATAGTTAGATTTCAAAATATTTAGTTGAAACCCTCATGTGAAGTTGCTGAAGAAATTTAGAATTTTTGTAATTATTTTGTTCTAGAGGTATTGTTATTAAAGTATTGAACTCATCTGCCCCAAAACTTTGAGGTTCCAGCAAATTTTCAATTAGGCTATTCTAGAGTGTATTTAAGGTGAGTAGATAATCTGCCTTACTTAATAAATTGTATTTTTGAAATAATCTTGTTTTATGGGTTGCTGAATAATTCTGGTTTGCTGAATGATTTTGGTTTGTTAAGTGATTCTGGTTTGCTGAATGGTTTTACTTGGATGTTAATTTCCCTTGAAACTTTATTGTATGTTGTATATATATACATAGAAAACTATTTGATATGACGAGATTATATTCTATTTGTTTTCAGCATATTATTATTTCATTGATAAATAAATTGAGGTTTTGAATCCATTGAAAATCCTTTGGTAATCCGATGGTCAGGCAAGATATGTAAATATTTGGCATGCAGCTTGGTCTGGGGGAGAGATAAGGGTGGGCTGTCGGATATGTAAATATTCAGCATGCAGTTTGGTCTAGGGGAGGGATAAGAGTGGGCTGTCAGATATATAAATATTCAGCATGCGGATTGGTCTAGGATAATTATGTTGTTGTGATTGCCATTAGGAATTTTCCTTGGATTTCAAATGAGTGTTTAGTAAAGTGCTTATTAAGTCTTCTTGTGTTATTATATATATATATATATATATATTTATGTTCATATGGATAGACATGATCTTTTAGGGGATTATTTACTCACTAAGTTTCTGTGAAACTCACTTTTCTCTTTTCCTATTTTTTAGAGCCTTAGGATTCACCTTCTGTTCCACCATCTCACCCAGATATTGGATTTGCTCCTTGAGTGAGTAGATCACCTCTGCAGAGCTTACAGGTATACATATGGTGGAGTTGTTCTCAGTTGATAAGATGCATTGCATTTATATGTATGTTATCTAGCTGCCCAGTAGAACAGGGATGATTTAGCCTGGGCCACTGTTTATTTTTATCATATGTTGTATAGGTTATTTTGGACACGTAGCCCTTTTTGTATATGTTGGCATTATGCCAGGTGCTCGAAAAATAGGGGAAATTCTATCGGATTTCCGATAGAATCATTTGTACATGTTTAAACTTGTATCTATAAAAGTTGTGTATATTCAGCATAAATTACATTATCAGGCTTGTAAGAGAGTTTTTACTGGTGACCTCCTACGCCGGTCATGTTTCATAAGTTAGGACGTGACAACTATACACATTCTTCACTACATATGGGGAAACATAACCGTAGATAAAGACTTTTATTTAACTGAAAGATAAAACTTTGGAAGGATTCGATTAAAAGTGATTAGAATTTTTTTAAACAATTATTAAACATAAATTAGTTTTTAAAAAATGCCCATTTTAAATTATGTCTAAATTTTAATCACTTTTAAAGTATTCAATTTTGATTTAATTCGATCGATTTGTTACAATTTTTTTCCCAACCTTAACTTTTAATATAATTATTGGATATCAATATTTGTAGAGATTGAATGAAAGAGAATGATGAAGGGGGTAGGAGAAAGAGGGAGAGTAAAAAGGAAGGAAAAGATCACAAGGGCAAAAAGGAGAGAAAGGAGAGGAAGAAAAAGATAAGAGAGCGGGAGGAAGGAAAAAAAAGGAAAGAGAAATAAAGGGATGAGAAGAGAGAGAAAGATAGGAGAAAAAGAGGTGGAGAGATAACGAAGAAAAATAAAGATGAGGGTATAAAGAGAAAAATAGAAGGAAGAGAGGGAAAAGAGAAAAAGAAAGAAAGTAAAAAGATGATATAAGGTAATTTGTGAATATGATTTTTTTTTTAATTAAAAGGGAAATCACTCTTTTTTCAAATATGATATCATTTTCTGTTAATCAATTTCTTATGACTTTAAACATGTGAAAATTAAGAAAACAATTTAAAAAAATCATTATCCTCTTAAATAAAGAGACCCAAAGTATTATTTATACAAGACAAAAAAAAGTTGCAAAAAATTAGATTGTGAACCATAAAGAAATGTTCTAACGATGTAACAAGCTTCATTGCAAAAAATAAAACAATTGGTATGTTTATTGATATTATCTTGATTTAAATTTAAAATACTATGTGTTAGATGACTTGTTACTTTTAATATAAAAGAAACATAAAAATTTATTGATTATTTAAAATTTTTCTTAATTTAGACGTTTCTTCCTTAAAAATCTTAGATTAGATTTCATATTCAAATGTACCTCTCGGTCATAAAACGAAAAATTTGGATATTCTTAAATATAGACATGATGGAAGTTGATGTTTGACCAAAAGGCTAAGCTCCAGGCAGATGTCGACGCAGCATGCAGATGCTTGGGAATGAATTTAGCATCGAGTGAAGTAAAGGAACGTCCAAGGCATGAAACTTGAGTATTCACTGAACATCCAGAGTGGTTCTTACTTCCCTGAGCATCGAGTAAGCTAAATGTAACATGAGCTTGGTTTAGATGAAATGAATGTCTGCCCTTAATTTTAGCATTTAACAGGATTATTGCAATTTGAAAAAATGCAGAAAGCCATAAACTAAACTGAACTTTCTCACAGAATATTTTCCATATTCTTTTTAAGTTTCTTCCCTATGTCAGGAGTACAAAAACATTTCTTTTGAAACAAAATATAAAGGGATTTGGAGTGGCAGACATGCAGTGCACACAAACAAATAATAATTCCCAGAAAATCATTCTGTGAAAGCATGGATTTTATAATTTTTTTTTTCAAGTAATGGTGAGCTCAACTACGGAAAATTGTCCTATAGCGTGAATATGTTTGCTTCTGCAACATAGGAAAAAGACTTCATAGTACCTCTGTTCCAACTGAACTCATTTTTAATCAGAACTTGCCCATTTGGTCTAAATGGTCCATTTTCAGAGAGTGCACC